>JAOSBN010046010.1:0-14974 GCA_027563595.1 Erythroxylum suave
GTGTGTGTGTGTGTGTGTGTGTGTGTGTGTGTGTGTGTGTGTGTGTGTGTGTGTGTGTGTGTGTGTGTGTGTGTGAAGGTAGTCCAGTTACATTGGGCTTCATGGGTGTGGAAAAACAACGGAGACCTGCTTTAGCAATATCAACATCACAATCTCATCGGGACATATCCCGATCTTCGGTTCTATTGCTCTCCATATAATGGATCTCTATCTATAGCCATTTTACGAATCCTTCGAGTCACTCTTATACGTCTGACCCATTAGGTTCGCGATTATATTGGCTACTTGGATTAACACTTAATCCAAGCAAGTCATGAGCAGCCTTTAGCAACACATCATAACCCCCAATTAACCAGAGAGTAAGTGGTTTGAGAAACAAACCGGTGCTCATCACGAACCATCTTAACCCTTTCATAGACAATTGCTATGCAATTTGTCCTTTCGCCATTCTATACCCCACTTAGCTATAAGTGTGGTAAAGTTTCAACTTTAACTAGACTGACTACGTCAAATCTAACCCAAGTGATATCAGTTCTCGTCTTGGGACTCATTACTTTATATGTCAATGAACACATTCTTCATGACACATATACTCCGACCAAAGATTTCCAAGTAATGATGCCAACAAAAGGCCATAGGTATCATCTTCTACTATCACAGAAGTGGTGAATCCTCTGTTGGCTACTCAATTACCTTTGAATAACTCAAGTTGTACCCAATCACCACCCTATGAGTGATCTCTGCAAGGCAATAAGGAATTGAGTCAAATAACATAATTAGTATCCAAGATATCCTTAAGTACCTCAAGTCTAAGGATACTTACAATATTGCTATGATGAGATTATCATTGACATTAGAATAGGAAATCCATATGATGATCTCATGGTAGGTCATCTAATGTACTTACTATCTATAGCAAGCATCCATATCTCAACTCGAAACATCCTATGTTTACAGTTTCTGAGATACACTGCTTAATCAAATCAAGGAGTTTAACATGTGCTAGTCTATTTGAATTAACGATGTCCAGTCTCATTAATCCTATGACTAGGGATAATTTAGATACTGATATAATTGCACATAATAGGAATCTCAATAGTGATCACATCATAATTTCCTTCATGCTATGTCATATATCATGGACTTCATTAATTTACTTATAGATCAATATCAATTCATAAATAATGAACACCAAACTAATGAAATATGCTTTTCTTTATTATTGAAAATATAGTATGTACACAACTTTGTACAAAATTTATTAAAGGTGGTTACCTTTAGGGAAATACTCTAACAAATCTCCCACTTAACCTAAAGCCAATTTCCTTGGAACCTAATACCATAGACGAGTACATGAGAATCAAATCTATATTGTGACAATGGCTTCATCAACGGATCAACAATATTCTACTCAGTGGGAATTCTCTCTCTATCTGTACCTCACATTTACTAATGATCTCCCTGATCGGATAATATCTATGGAGTATGTGCTTGGACCATTAATGAGACACTGGTTCTTTCACCTGCACAATGGCCCATTATTGTCATAATACAACTGTATAATCCCATCACTGCTAGGAAGCACACCAAGCTTAGTAATGGACTTCTTGATCCAAACTGATACCTTTGTTGCATCTGAAATAGCAATGTACTCTGCCTCGGTTGTTGAATCAACAGTCATCTCTTATTTGGAACTCTTTCGACTGACCACCCCACCATTTAGTGTGAATATATAACCTGATTGGGATTTGGAATCATCCTTATCATATTGAAAACTAGCATTTATACGCCTACTCATTTTTATATTTACATCTCCATATATCAAGAAAACATCCTTAGTCCTTCACAAGTACTTAAGGATGTTCTTGACAGCCACCTAGTGACCCTCACCAGGATCCGATTGGTATCTGACCGTAACACTTAGAGCATATGATACATTGGGTCTTGTATATAGCATAGTGTACATGATAGATCCTACTACAGATGCATACGGGATCATATTTATACGTGTCCTCTCATTTTGTATCTTAGGAAACATAGACTTCAAGAGTGTTATCCCATAAGTCATGGGAAGATATCCTCTCTTAGACTACTTCATGCTAAACATCTTTAACATCTTGTCTATGTATGTTGATTGTGAAAGACCAAGCAACCTTTTTTATCTATCTCTATAGATCTTTATCCTATAAATACACGTTGCTTCACTAAGATCTTTCATGGCAAATTGTTTGGACAACCAAATCTTCATAGATTACAGCATAGAGACATCATTTCCTAGTAATAATATGTCATCTACATATAGCATAAGGAATGTGATTACACTCCCACTAACCTTCTTATACAAATAGGGTTCATCCAAATTTTACGAGAAACCAGACTCTTTGATTATCTCATCAAAGCAAATATTCCAACTCCTGGATGCATGTTCTAATCCATATATGGATTTCTAAAGCTTGCATACCTTTTCTCCATCATAGGAGATGAAGCCTTCTAGTTGTGTCATATAAACATCCTTGGCTGGATTTCTAGTTAGGAAAGTTGTCTTCACATCAATTTTCCATATCTCATAATAATAATGAGCAGCAATGGCTAGGAGTATCCTAATGGATTTAAGCATTGCTACTAGATTGAAGGTCTCGTCGTAGTCTATTCCTTGTCTTTGACGGAAACCTTTGGCCATAAGCCTTGCTTTATAAGTAATCACATTACCATCCATGTTGGTTTTCTTTTTGAAACCCATTTACACCCTATGGTTTTTTTTTCCTTCGGGTATCTCAACCAAAGTCCATACTTGGTTTTCTTACATGGAATCCATTTATTCTTTCATAGTGCTAATCCGTTTCTAAGAATCTAAACTCTTCAGAATCTCTTCATTGGTCGTAGGCTCATTATCTTCTATGAGCAATACGTCATTAAGTTCAATTAAGAAATCTATATCTCTCAGGAAGAGAGCTTATCCCACGTGACCTACGAATTTCCTATGTTGAACTATTACTTCATCTATATGAGTCATAGTCTTAGGTTTAGGTAGTTGATCTGTGTCTATTCAACCATCTTGAACTTCTTCAAGTTCAATTTTGCTCCTACTGCCTTCTTTTAAAAGAAACTCTTCCTCTACAAAGACAAGATACTTTAAAACAAACACAATTTGTTCCTCATAATGGTAAAATTGATATCCCATTGTTTCTTTAAGATATCCTACGAACAAACACTTATCAAACTTCACATCAAGCTTATCTGATTGTATTCGATCACATAAACTGGACAGCCCCAAACTTTCAAATGAGAAAGATAGGGATTTTTGTTAATCCACATCTCATATAGAGTAACATCAACTGCCTTTGATGGAACTATGCTTAGCAAATAAGTAGCTGTCTCAATTGCATACCCCTAAAAGGATTTTAGTAAATTTACAAAGCCCATCATCTATTATACCATGTTCAATAAGGTTCGGTTTCTCCTTTTGGCCACACCATTGTTTTTTGATGTGTAAGGTGGAGTACATTGAGATAAAATCCCATTATCTCTGAGATAATCTAAAAGTTCTTGGTCTAAGTACTCCCCACCTCTATCGAATCATAATGTCTTGATAACTTTCCCAACTTATTTTCTAATTCTGAATTATTTAAACTTTTCAAATGCATCAGATTTGTATCTCATCAGATACATATACCCATATCTAGAATAATCATCAATAAAGGTAATGAAGTAAAGAAAACCACTTCTGGCATGGATGGACATTATACCATATACATTTAAATGTATTAAGTCTAATAATTCACTTACTCGTTCATCCTTTCCATTAAAGGTTAACTTAGTCATCTTACCTAATAAATGAGATTAACACATGTCATTCGATTCAAAATCAAATGGCCCTAAATTACCACTCTTGTGGAGTTTAGCTATGCATCTCTCATTTATATGGCCAAGGCGATAATGCTATAAGTAAGTTGATTTTAAATTATCTCATTTATGTCTCTTTATATCATTGACATTCATAATTAGATAAGACATATCTATTATATAAATTCCATTGCATATGTACTAGTATTATAAAGCATTCCATTCAAACTAATGGAACAACCATTGCTATTAAAATTTAAATGGAAACCAACTCTATTTAAACAAGAAACAAACAATATGTTCTTTGTTAAAACAAGTACGAAATAACAACCATCCAGTTTATTTACAAGCCCACTGGGGAGTGACAAGAAAAAGTGCCTAAGGCTAATGCAGCAACTCTTGCTCCATTGCTCATGCACAGGTCCAGTTCTCCCTTCATAAGTAAGCTACTGTCCTTAAGGCCCTACATATCATTACATATGTATAAGCCACTACCAGTATCTTATATATATAGGTTATGATCAGAAATAATATTAACCTCAATTATAAACATACCTGAAGGAGTCGAGGTATATGATACCTGCTTTTTCTTTAAGGACTTCAGATAGACTTTACAGTTTTGCTTTCAGTGGTCATTCTTGCTGCAATGAAGCAAGTTCCTTTCAGCATTTTTGGCTACACTTCCTTCTGGTTTCTTAGACTCTTTCTTCTTTAGGTTCTTCTTTCTTGAATTAGAAGAAGAAGAGTCTACCACTAGCATTGGCTTGCTATCCTTCTTGATAGGTTGCTCTGCTGTCTTGAGCAGATTAATCAACTCAGGGATTATTATGGAGATTTGGTTCATTTGATAGTTCAACACAAACTGTGAATAACTATCAGACAATCCAACCAGAATTAAGTCATACATAATTCATAGTCTATAACAAAACCTAAGGTGGCCACCCTCTCAATATAACCATTCATTTTTACTGCATACTGCACTATAGAAGTCCTCGGAGTCATCTTAGTCGTAAAGAGCATATTCGAGGTCTCGAACCTTTTAGACCAAGGTTGCTCATCAAAAAGCTCCCTAAGATGAAACACTGTGGTATTAGCATCCATAGACTCATGCTGTTTCTGCAGCTCTGGTGACATAGAGGCTAGCATAAAGTAGGTAGCCAAGTCACTATCTTTGAGATGCTTATGATATGCTTTCTGATCCTCATCAGAAGCACCAGCAGCAAGGGGTTAAGAAGTGGAATGAATAGGACATAGCCTAGCTCCTCATATTTGAGAACAATTCTTAGGTTTCTCAACCAATCAAGAAAATTGGATCCATTCAATTTATTAGAATCCATAATTAAGTACAAATTCACACTGGAAGACATCTTCAATAAACCTAAATGTGAAGAGAGAAAAAATGTTAGAATATAAATACATGCATGATCATAAGGACTTGTATGACATGTATATAAGTCCCACTAGTTTCAAAGAATCTATGGCCCTCAATAAGAATCCAAGAAAAATTATGACAAAGTGTCCTAATGAGTTGATATCTGACATTACTAAGAATGACCTTGGGTTTACCCAACAAGCCACCATAGTTCAATCGGTAGATATCAGTCATGTCAATTACATTATAGCTGTAACTATCATCCAGTGTTATCCACTCATAATGTATACATAGATATTGGGTTATCAATTCTTACGTACTTCTAATGTCTACATTGACCTTGAGCATACTAAACAAATCAATGCTTCAAGTGAAAATCAACCCATTAATTTGAAAATCTTACTTCCATAGTTCTAACATATTTGTATAGAGTGGGCATGGGTTTACCTAACAACCCTAACTCTAAAAGAATTCTAAAGATTTGATGTTTGATTCAACTCTTGAACTGGATTGTTTTCTAATGCTGGCATTGGCAAATTTATCAATTCGTATGTTTTCAATTCCAATTCAAAATGTCAATATACCAAGTTTAATACCCTCTACTTTAATGTACCAATTAAACACTTTAATTGTATCATTTATGCCATATCTAGTCATACTAGACATGAAATAATCGAAATAGATTAATACAATATTAATCTCTTAGATTTCCAAATAATTTGAGAACATAAAATTAACACCCTAACTATCTCTAGGTAATCTCTACTTCAACAAGACTACTTTGGCATTTTTCACATAACTTATGATGAATAAAACAATCAAGGCAACTAAATATACCAATAAGACACTAATATGACATATTTGAAGTCTAAAATTTTTTTGAAATCTAATTTCAAGCAAATGAATTTGGAATTTATACAACATCATATTTCTGATCACATAAAAAATGATCCGAGGAATTGAAACCAAAAAACACACAATCATCACTTCAAATAAAACTAGGTCCAGCAATTTTCTAAAAAATGTCCAACTCTGTGTTTTGCTTAAAAAAATCATTGAAACAATTTCAAAAAATGCTGTGAAAATTAAAAAGGCTATAACATGTTCCCATATTGTTCCATGAATTTTTTATAATTTATTTCCTAGAAAAACTCAACCAACCTTAGCATCCAATCCAATCCAGAATATGTGTTCCTCAACATAGACATTCCTAGTAGTACACAAGAAATTCTATAATAAATATTCAATCACCTAGAAAAAAAAATTCCATCTTTAAAGAAATTTATAAACATCTTAGAAAGAGGTTGGTGAAAGAAAATTCAAAAAATTTTTGATAGAATTTATTCTCGAATTTGTAAGCATGCCAATTCATGTAACGTGCATAAACATAGCAATCCGAGCAGTAAGGAATTAATTAGGAAGAACATAACAAATCATGTTGATAAATTTTTTCCTTTTACATACATATTCAGCAACATCTCATGAGAAAATTTGGATAAGAAAATTTTTTAAAAAAATCTATGCTGATTCCAAATTCAACACAATTAGAATGCACAACTATCACAACCTATAGGCAGCATCACACAAGTTATGGTTTCCCTTTTATACGGGGTATAACGTGACTCTGATACCACTATAGGAAAATCTTGGTGCATGCATCATATACAACATGCTGTGTAAAATAAAAAAATTTGTTTCGGGACTTTCCCAAATTCCAGGAACTATATGCCTATACAAGGAAATATCATTAAACCTACCTAAAAATTCCCAATTCACATACATTTTCATAACACACATATATATAGGAATTCATGGAATTTACACAAATCAATCGTTCATATAATAACCATGTACTTTATGAGTAGTCTCCTTCGTTCTTTGTTCTTCTAATCTTTGGGTTTTCGCAAACCACAATAACCAAAATAGACTATCTCCCACAGTATCCATTTAGAGATCAGAGAAACTAACGAAATCATACTCTTTGATCTAGAAATAGCTAGAACAAAGAAACCAGTGCTAGCTCTCTTCTTTGTTCTATGGAGAGCAAATTGTGTAGACGAAGAAGATGAGAAAAATGAGGAGATAATGGGTGAGAATCATGAAGAAGATTGCTTACTTCTTTGTTCTCATGATTATTATCTTACTTTCTTTTGTTTTAGTCTTTTATGGTTTTGTATTTTTATCAATTAAAGACAATAAATGTATATCTTTTTAAAGAAGCCTCCTCCTCATCCACGTTGCACCATATCTTATGTATATATATATATAAAGAATGTGTTAAACTATTAGCAGGAGTAAAAACAGCGGCGGTTAAAAAGTTGCAGCCTTCCAAATAGGAACTGGCCAATCCGTGGGTATAACATAAAGTTACAAATAGTCATAAGGAAAGAGTAACAGGCCAAACCAACATACAAAAATGAAACGGTCCCTCTGTAACCAGTCATCCATAATATCAAATAAATCTGTTTCTTCTTTGGTAAATTTACCAAGTGATCCTCTTATTTAACTACTTCAACCATTTCTGAGCACCTCATAGCATTTTCAAGGCCTTTGAAATTTCTATCATTTATGTATGATTTAATTTCTCATACACTAACCCTTATAATTTCTCCTAGATTTTGAAGATATAATTTTTTTATTGGTCCTTAACTGGACTTACTTAATATATTAAGTCAATTCATGAACTCAATTCGGTTATTTTTAGTTTTAATAACCATATGAACCATGCATTTTTTGAAAGAACTGTTCAAAGAACAAATGATCCCCTCTCTCATTACCAGTTGATCCTTACACTTCCTTCCCACATTCTATCAAACTAATCATATTCTTAGATCTTGTTCGTGAGATTTTTAAATACTTTTATGTACTCTTCTAATTTCTATGTGCATTAAATTACTAGAGTATCATATATTTTCTTAGTTTCATCTTTCCTTTCTGTTTGTTTCGAGAACTATAGCGATCAATTCCGATTCTTTCCTTTTCTATTAATTCTTTTCCTATAAAGATGTATGGCGCTATGAGTCTATGTGTCTATATAGATTCTATGAGTTTCTTCCTTTCTGCATATGGCATCGTCACTCCCCTTGGCAGTATCCACTAATTCAGAACTGAATTTAAAAGCCATATTTCGACCTAGATGTTTTCGAGATGCCTCTAATAACCAACAAATGGAAAATGCTTTTCCTTGTGTGAATCCTAAGGAACTTAATGAGTCAATCCGCCTACATGTCTTGCTTTTACTTTTATATGTGTAGTTACTCCACGTGCTTGACAAAACAGTAAAACAGATATTTGATTTTTTCTTTCTTTTGTTGAATCTTTTTCATCACTCGATAGATAATTGGATAAGCGAATGATTTTTTTCCATGTTTCATAATAGATTTAACCAACATGTCAACGAATCGACTATGATAAATTGGATTGAATTTTGTAGTTTTTCCTTCTACAGTACCTTGACGTGACATGAGCGTGCAAGAGGTTCTCAAGAATTATAGACACTAATATAATTAGATATGCTCTTCATAGACAAAATTGGGATTTGCGATCCTAGGTAAGATCGATTAAAAAAACATGTTTTTTGGGAGAGAGATACTATTTCACCAATCGAGTACATATTCATACCTAATGATTTTCCACAAAGTGGTGACGAAAGGTATAACTTGTATGAATCTTTCCATTTTCCATTTCAATTTGATCCATTCAAGAGTTCTTATATGTTTCCACGCCGCTTTGAGACCCCGAAAATGGACAAATTCCTTTTCTCAAGAACACATATAAGATTTGTCACTACAAAAAAAAGGCTAATGGTAACCCACCATTAACTATCCATTTATTAACTACTTCATTTATGAATTATGAATTTCATAGTAAAAGAAATAAAATACATCTCTATCCTACCAAGAAAAAATTTGTAACCTGCTATCCTCTTGCCTAGCAGGCAAAGATTGACCTTTGTGGAAAGGATGATTCATTGGGATCGACATGAGAGTCTAACTAAATTGTATTTCCAAAATCCATGTTGTACGTTTGAAAGAGGTTGACCTCCTTGCTTCTCTCATAATACAATCCTCTTCTCACTGAGACAAAATGTAGGACTGGTGCCAACAGTTCATCATGGAAGAAAGGACTCACTGAGCCAGGATCACTAACTAATACTAATATAATAGAAAATATAGCAAATAGAAAAGAACCATCTTTCTTTATATTTTCCCCAGTTCCGTTGCTGCCATGTGCTTTACACAATTGTTCGGATCAGATAGATATCCTTTCAACACAATATAGGTCATCGAAAGAATCTCAGAGACTGACCCAAGCACGAAGGCCAGGATCTTCCAAATAATGGATTCCTATTTGAAAAGTGCATAACCGCATGGATAAGCTCACACTAAACCTTCAATTTAGGATCAAATTTGCACTTTTCCTTGGGAGGTGTCGAGAAGGAATTGAAATGTAATAATATCGATTCATACAGATATAGAGGAAGAGGTTCTCTATTGATTCAAACATTGTACCTATGGTATAGGGATCGCGAAAGAGGAAAAAACCAAAGATTTCACATAGTTACGCCTTTCATACGGGTCGGAAGTTACCTGATAAGAAATTTTGCTACCTTAAGACCATTATAGTTACAACTGCCATTCATTGGGGCTTTGGTCATTGGCTCCCCTGTTTTGCAGCTCCGGTGGCAACTAGATCAATGCATTATTACTTTAAGAGAAGTTCTTGTCGAAGTTCACTACGAATCTTTAGGTACTTATCATGATACTTACGGTCACTATCAAATAGTAAATAGTATAAAAAAAGAAATTTTTAAATGGGCCCTTATGAGCCTCTAAAAGATCCTTTATACCATGACCAATGCCCCAGTTAGTCCTATATGTTGGACCCCGTTTTCGGAGCCCAACATCAAATATGGGATCATGAAGCTTGAGTGGGGAGGGAGGCTTAGAATTTGGAAATTTGAAAGAAAAATCCTTTGGAAGCAAAGGCGGGCTTCGCCACGGCGAACATATATGAGTAAACCTATGAATTATGCCATGGCAAACTCTTGGCTTTGCCACGGTGAAAACCCCTGTGGCAGAACCCATGACCCAAATTACTTATCTTACTAAAATGCAAACTTAAAATCTTTCAACCACATTCATCAATTTAACCCAAAAACAAAATTGATAAGAACCTAACCACAAACAATTTCTCAAAATCTTAATCTCATTTTCATAATCGAATACTTTGCAAAAGTATGAAAAATCATAGATAAAAGCAAACATATATTTCATTAATAACAAAAGTAAGAATTTTACAAAGGTTTAGTGGCATTTCAAGCCACAATACATCATTTGCTTCATAAGCCAAAAATACAAAAGATACTTAAAATACAGTTAAACCCTTAAGTCCTAAAACCTAACCCAAAATTTAAAAGTATGCAAGTTCGGAGTGATGCCTTAACCCTTGACTACTCGATCACTTGCTCCTCACCTGAAGATGGGACGGAATTTGGGAGGGGATCAGCTTAAAGCTCGTGGGTAACAATTTTATAACTAGTAACAAGCAAAACCATTGAAAATAATTTACATTGAATCATAGGCACATATTTCTCAGTTCTCAAACCATAAAACACTTTATAAGCAATTCAAATCATGCATTCAATAAACTTGTCAACAAATAAGCACATCAAAATTTTTTGGGTGGATCCAAAATAAAACGTACTACACATTTCCCATAAGGGTCCTGTGTAGCCATGAACAGAATGTACTATTGCAATTCCACTTAATGGTCTTGCGTAGTCGTGAAATTATGGGAGTCCATGGTGGAGCTCCATGCCACTAGTAGGTAGGCGGGAGAAGTCTTTTGTCAAAGTGTACTTGACTTAACTTAGGGGACCACCACAAACCCACATAATCATGCATATCACAACTTGTAAACATATGGCCTCAACAAAATTTTTCTGAAAATTTATTTCATAACCATAATATCGTTTTAACAATCAATATCCTTTTAAAAATCATTTTCATCATTCGTTTTATAAACCAATAACAAAATTCATATACAAACATGTGGCACATTATCAAAGCATTCAAATAGCCTTAATGTCATATTTATAACATAATTGAAAACATTTTAAAACTTTCTTGGTTTTGAAGAAACATTAGGGGCTTATTACTAAATTATAAAAGTATAACCTACCTTGAAATCCTTGCTTATAAAAGTGGCTTAAGGAAGTCCTTCCTCTTGCTCCTCTTGCCTCTCTTGATCACCTTCTTGATTTCATTTAACAATAACAAAATTCCAATTTCAATAGGAAATTCTAATTTGAGAACCCTAAGAAAATACATTTGATAACTCTTTCTTCTAGAAAATATTCCCCATTGTCTTAAGTTTCTAAAGACATCAAAATTATTCAATTTGGTTCAGTACTCTAAAAGTTATGCCTTAAAAATCTTCAGGCTATTCTTATACGAAAACAACATTCTATGTTCAACTTCCATCTAAATATTGAAATCCTTAGAGACTTAATTAGAACTACACAAAAAGTTATGCCTGAAATACCAAAGCATGTTATATGCTGGAAAGTTGAGTTCATTACGGCAAAACCAAGTTTGCGACGGCAAAATTGTCCAGAAACCAACTCCGAGAACATGTTTTGTGATGCCACGGCGAAATTATCCAGAAACCCATTCCAAGAACGTGTTTTGGGTCATTTTTCATCTTCTTACTTCCCACCTTTCACATATAACCCATCTTAACACTAACCCATCTTTTCTACTTCATTTCAACCTAATATCATTCATAACAATTCAAAATCAACTTTTGATCACTAACCAAATGCAAACATTCACATACACCATTCATCAATAACTTCCTACACACATTCACTTTATTTTCACTTCTAATCAACCCTAAATATGCTTCATCTAACAATAAAAAAGGGTTAATGCTCATACTTGTTTTAGCCTCAAAATCTTCAAGCTCTTCAAGAATTTCCAAAACCCTAGTTGATTTTCTTCTTTCTCCACTTCTCTTTCTCTCTTCTTTCACTCACAATTTTGCTTCTCTAAAAATGCAGGACAACAATTACTTCTTCTCTTCCCTTTTTATACCTTTAATGAATGTGAAATCTCTAATTTGCCCTCCCATTTATACCTAATGTCTATTTAAACTTAAGTGGTCTTCCAAAAATGCCCTTATATCACCTTACAACATTAATACTTTAATTCTATCAATCTATGAAATAAATCCTCCCAAACTTGACATAATAATTAAACAAAAAATAAAATTATTTACCTAGCAAGACCATAAAATTTATTCAAATCATGCTTAATAAAATAAATAAAAAAATGTGGGGCCCGATATTATACATGTGACCTGTTATTAAAAAATGATCTATTAATCTACAAAGAAATAGTTTAATGGCAGTTCTATCTATTTCTTTAATTCAATGGTTGGAAAACTTCCTTTTCTCAATCTTGATTCGCATAGAAATTTGGAAACTATGGTCCTAGTTGAACCAAAGAGATCTAGACTATGAGATTGCCTCTTTTATTCTGGGGCGACGGAGGGATCGTACCATTCAAGCCTTTTTGTTTACGCTTTTCTTAGAGGTTTGGAGAAAGTTGCAATCAATAGGATTTTCCTGACCCCCTTCCAAAAAGGAAGAACGTGAATTTTGTTTTCCTTTCTGCAAGGACGAGGAGATTAGATCTAGCTGTAAGAAGAATGCTTCGCTGATAAACTAGATATTATAAGACTTTTTTTTTCGTTTTACATTTAGGTATAAAGTTTTCTCTTTTGTAAACAAAGAAATATACCATCTTTTTGAATCACTAACACAAGACATCAAAATTTGGACCAATTAATATTACATTTTATTTAGTAGCATTAGGAATTCATAACGAAGTGAAGATTAGTGTGTATACTAAATTCAAACAAACTGGCATTATTCATCAGTCGCTTTTTATTTCTTTGTTAATATTTATTCTAAATAACAATTCCAGTAGTTATTATTTTATTCATTAATATTACATTATTGATTCTTTTATTCATTAATATTTATTTATTCTAAATAACACTTCCATAAGTTATTGTTACTGATTAGTTATTATTACTGATTAATAAAAATTACTGATTAATGAGAGTTTTTTTAAAAAAAGGGAGGGGAGGGTTCATTTTATGATAAAATATTCAATTAATTTCAGGTATTTCACAACAAGAAAAAAGGGATCCGTTGAATTTCAAATAGTCAATTTCACTAATAAGATACAAAGGCTTACTTTAGATTACTGTTTTAGTAAATGATGCGGAAAAGGGTAGTGACATTGATCCATACGAAGCTCAGCAAACTCTTGAAGTTACAAAAGCTAACTTAAGGAAATTTGAAGGCAAGAGACAAATAATTGAGTCAAATCTATCTCTCAGACGAGCAAGGGCACAAGTAGAAGCTATTAATGTGATTTTGTAACTAGTCGGTGTGTTCGAATAATCAAAATAAATTATGTTTAAGTTCAAAAGTTAAGTGAAATAGTGGAAAGTTGACCCTTTGTTGTACGACTATAATTGCTGGAGTTCTGATTATTTTCAATATGAATCCCAGCATCTACCAAACAAAGAAATCAATGAAATGAGAAAAGAATAATAGTTTGACCATATAGTAATAAAATACAAGAAAACAGAGATATCTTTTTAGTCTTTCAAAATCAACTCTTCATATTAACAAATTTTTGACTCCTAAATACCCAGCTCATCAATTAATTCTTTATAACATACTTTCTTTTTATTTGCCAAATAAGACAAGAGCTGTTGGCATTTTCCTAGTATTTTTTATAAACCTCTTTGAGATAATAGTTTTTTTTAATGTAATTCCAAATCTGAACTAAGCCTTCTTATCCTATTAGTGAAATTGACTATTTGAAATTCAACGAATCCTTTGTTTTCTTGTTGTGAAATGCCTGAAATTAATGAATTTTTTATCATAAATTGAACCCTCCCCCTCCCCTTTTTTCAAAAACGTTTATTAATCAATATTTTATTAATCAATAATAATAACTAATGGAAGTCTTATTTAGAATAAATAAATATTAATGAATAAAAGAATCAATAACGTAATATTAATGAATAAAATGTCGAGCTGGTCCAGTCACACTAGGGTCAATCCTACCGGGTCCCGAGTGTGAAAAAACACTAGACCTATTTCAACAATATCGACATCACGATTAAGACATATCCCGATCTCATCAGGATCCATCTGGTTCTATTGCTCTCTATATAATGGATCTCTATCCAAAACAATTTTATGAATCCTCCAGGTCACTCTTATGCATCTAACCTATTAGGTTCCTGGTTATATAGGCCACTTGAATTAAAACTTAATACAAGTAAGTCGTGAGCCACATCTAGTAATACATCATGACCCCTTATTAATCAGAAAGTAAGTGGTTTGACGAACAAACCCTTGCTCATCACGAACCATCTCATTAACCCTCCCACGGACAATTACTGCTCATTTCGTCCTTTCACCATGTTATACCCCACTTGGTTCTTGGGCTCATTGCTTTATTTGTCAATGAAGATGTAGCACCCTCTTACCACAGGGTACACACAGGGATGCCCACAGGTCATTCTGGTACATATCCTACAATAAGGGTGAGCTACGATCAATCTCTACAAACACTTCACATGGCATAATAATAAATCATAATGTTTTTGAAACCAAAATTTTCCTCATTTCATTTCATCAAAACCAGAAATTTACACATCTGTCATCTT
>JAOSBN010046090.1:0-14967 GCA_027563595.1 Erythroxylum suave
CCTAAACATATACATAATAACACTCATTTCTTTTTACTTATTATTTCTAAATTCCACTTAAAAATTGGGGTCCAACAGGTAGACCTGAAGAAAATAGAAGCAGTGATGAAATAGGAAGCATCAAGAAATGAGACTGTGATTTAGAGTTTCTTAGGATTGGCCGGATATTACCGGAGGTTTATTAAGGGGTTTTCCTTGATCTCAGCCCCTCTGATTAAACTTTTGAAGAAAAATGTGGTCTTCAGATGGAATGATGAGTGCCAAAGAAGTTTTGAGGAATTGAAACATCGGTTAACTACAGCACCGGTGTAGATTATTCGATCGAGAATTGCTGGTTATGCAGTATATAGTGATGCTTCGCATTAAGGATTGGGATGTGTGTTAATACAGTATAAGATAATTAAGGTCTCACGAGATGAACTATCTGGTACATAATTTAAAGCTTACAGCAATAGTCTTTGCTCTAAAGATATGGAGACATTATTTATATAGAGAGACATTCCAGATATACACTGATCATAAAAGCTTGAGGTATTTGCTAAGTCAAAAGGAGTTGAACATGAGACAAAGAAGATGGATTGAGCTGTTAAAGGATTATGACTATACTATTGAGTATCATCTGGGGAAAGCTAATATAGTGGCAGATGCATTGAGTAGGAAGTCGAATAGCAGTGTAGCTCAAATTTAGTTCAGGAGATTACCAAGCTTAATTCAATTGAAAGCTTTGAACTTGGACTTGAATCTAGAGCATAATGAAGCATTGATAGCCACACTAAAGTTGAGACCGATGTTGCATGATAAAGTTAGAAGAGCTCAGAAAAAGATCCTAAAATGGTGAAACTGATTGCAAAGATTAAAATGAGTATAGATTCTAAATTTGAATTGAGAGATGAAACATTGTGTGTAAAACAAAGATTATGTGTGCCTAATGTGGATGAACTGAGAAAGGAAATTCTAGAGGAAGCGCATATAGCAGCTTATGCTATGCATCCTGGTACTACCAAGATGTATAACATGCTAAAGCAACATTTTTTGTGGCTAGGGATTAAAAAGCAAATGGCTAAATGTATGGCTAAGTATTTGACTTGCCAACAGATCAAAGCAAAGCATCAAGCTCCAGTTGTTAAGCTATAATCATTGCCTATTCCAAAGTAAAAATGGGAGAGAATTACGATGGATTTTATTATGGGTTTACCGAGTACTCCGAGGCAACATGATGCCATTTGGGTTATTGTTGATAGATTAACCAAGTTGGCTCATTTCTTGCCAATGAGAGAGAATAACTCACTATGTCACTTAGCTTAGAGATATGTGAATGAAGTAGTGAGATTACATGGTGTTCTAGTGTCTGTTGTGTCGGACAGGGATCCCAGATTTACCTCGAGATTTTGCGGTAGCTTACAGACAGCTTTAGGTACGAAGTTAAACTTCAGTACTGCATTTCATCGTCAAACAGATGGTCAAAGTGAGAGGACAATCAAGACTATTGAGGATATGCTCAGAGCATGTGTATTAGAGTTTTGAAGGAACTTGGGATCAGTACATAGCTTTGATTGAATTTTCTTACAACAACCACTACCACAGCAGTATTAGAATGGAACCTTATGAGGCATTGTATGGTAGAAAATGTTAATCACCTCTATATTGGGATAAGGAAGGTTTGAGAATGATAGAAAGTCCAGAATTGATACAAGATACTATGGGTAAGGTAAAACTAATCCGGCGCCAAATAAAAACAGCACAAGATAGACAAAAGAGTTATATCAATTAGCATAGAAAGGATATGGAATACAGTGTGGGATATATGGTATTTCTGAGAGTCTCACCTTGGCGAGGAGTGTTAAGATTTGGTAAGAAGGGCAAGTTCAACCCTAGGTACATTGGTCCTTATGAGATTATTAAGAGGGTAAGACCATTGAAGTACAAATTAGCCTTACCGAGTGAAATGTCTCATATACACAATGTTTTTCATGTGAGCATGCTTAGGAGGTATAGATCTGATCCGATGCATGTATTACCAACTCAAGAGATTGAAGTTGCTAATAATCTGAGATATGTTAAGGAGCCAGTCAAGATAGTGGGATATCAGAAAAAACAATTGAGGAATCGGGAAATTCCATTGGTGAAAGTTCTATGGAGGAATCATTCGAGTGAGGAAGCAACCTAGGAACAGAGGAGCATATGAGAAAGCAATATCCCTACTTGTTTCATCAATCAGGTAAGAATTTTGTAGATGAAATTTCTTAAAGTGGGGAGAATTGTAACATCCCATTATCCCATGTTCAAAGTTAGAACCCTAGGATACCATATATGAGAGTTTATTTAGAATTTAGAAGTGCATTTATGCATTATATGGTATACACATACATGTGAATAATGTTGTCACTCATGAAAATATTTTACATGCATTCATTGACATTTTCTGGGTAAGTAGTTTTTAATATGATTAAAATGTGAATTATGGATTATTTGTCTTGAAAATTAAATTGATGTGTATTAGAATTAAATTCACATTTTTGGAGACATTTCGAATATTTTGAAAATTTATCAAAAATTTTGGGTATTTTAGACTAGGAAAAATGTAGAAATAAGAGACAAATGGAAGTGTGACTTTAGTAATTTAGATTAAGGATAAATGGACTAATTATGGATTGAAAAATGGACCTATTAAGGTGTTACATGTGGACAAATGGCTAAGGGACAAAAGGTAGCATAACTAGTGGAAAAATGTAACACATGCATTGGAGACATGTGTCAAGACACTAGTGAGACACCTAAGTTATGTTTTTGGGCAAAAGAGTTCTACAGCTACTTTGTTATTTATCACCGAAAATCACTCACCATCAAAACTCCTTTCTTGTCCATCCATCACCGAAATACCATGTATGTTCACTCCTTTGTTTAGCATTTGATTGATTCATCAACGACATACCTTGCAAAATAATCACTTCAGCTATTTGGGTTTTTCGGTTATCATTCTCATCCTCTCTTAACTTCTGAAATTTTGCTGAAGAGAGTGAAGCTTAAGACAAGTAAGTTATGCTTTAAGTTATATGGTAGTGAAAATGACTTTTTGTTAAGGTTTTAGTGTTTGTAAATGAATGCATGCGTGAATGGTGTATATTTTCATGCTTGTAGAATGATGCATGCATGAATTTTGTGGAAGCATATGTGGGTGGTGAACGAAAAAGCAAATTCGCGACATGATTTACAAGGTGAAGGATTATGATAATTGGAGTTAAATGAAGAGTAGGGAAATGTAGAAATTGTAATATGTAAAAGTATGAATTAGGTTATGTTTTAGGTTGTGATTATTCATGAATTTGTGAATTGTGACTAGAGAATTCTAAAATGGAAATTTAGGTTTAATTAAATCATCAACTTGAAAGGATAAGGAAATGATAAAGAAATGATAGGATTTTAGCAATGAAGTGTGCTGGAGCATGTTATATACAGTGTTTTTATGAAACATGCATCTGTATTTTGGACATAACTTGATCTGTGAATATCTAAATTAGATGGATTTTGATCTAGATTAAAGTAGAAATCTATGGATACAATGGTTATGAAGAATTCCAATAAAGGTTATTAAATTTAGCTTGAATTTGAGCTTTGCCATAGGCATTAGCACTACCCCTATTAGAAATCATTTCTTGCATTTATTGAATAAACTATATTGATGTAGTCCGAATCAAACAAATTTTTCTGAAAAAAATTGTAGATTATTCTCTTAGCTTTCTGGTGGTATAAAGTTTGTAATTTGTGAATATCGGGGCTGTGAGATATGGGTTTTACAAGTTAGAATGCAAGTTAGGGGTGCATGATCGTGCACTAGCATGATCATGCAATTGCCCTTTAATCATGGGAATGCACAATCGTGCCCAAGCATGATCATACATTAGCCTTTTATTCAGGGGATTCCCGATCGTGCACAAGCACGATCGTGCGCTGACTTTTTAGTTATGGAATGCACGTTCGTGCACATTGACGATAATGCACTAGACAATATTTCAAATGTGCACAATCTATATCTTTTGATAATAACTCAAGGAATACTGAACCAAATTGAATGATTATTGTTTAGTTTTAAACTTAAGACATAGAGGAACATTTTACTAGAAGATATTATTGTCGAAATAGGTCAGTTTCTAGGTCAAAATAGCCATAGAATATGACCCAAAATTTTCCTAAGAAAATTTGAAGAAAAATGCAGGAAAAGTATTGTGGGCAGCGATTTGTTTTCCATGGAAATGTTTTGACTATGCAATAGTTGAACAAACCACTGCTAGTGTAGTTCCATATGAGGTATTATTAAGGTTTAAATAAGTGTTTAAATGAATTTAGTTGATGTTGAACGAAAGGATTAAGGTGGGTAAAGTGTAATTTTGGAGTTAAAAATGTTTGGAAGGTGTTATAAATTGTTTATAAAGTGTATTAAAGAAGCATACCCAAGAGTTTGTCATTGAACATGCAATATACATGATACATTCATAAATGTATTTATGACTGATTATTTATATGAAAATGCACATGAGTGACATATAAATGTATATGATTGCATATAGAGGAGCACGTCAAGCGACCACTTCCAGACATTTCTGGGACTTCAAGGCAATTAGCTAAAGTGAGCATTTATGAGTCAACCTAGATGATCTTCCTAGGATTGATTTATTCTGTTTAACTTCCAATTATTAAACTGTTTATGACCTGTATATGAATTCCAGACTTAAATGGTCCGAGGAGTTTGATATTCAGGAATGTATTGGAAGTATTCCATTTGTATCTGAAATTTGAATGATATCTATTTGCAACTGATTTTTGAATACTCAATGAAAGTTGAATGCCAGATTGAGGTCCAATGAATATAAGATTTTGTCTGTGCATGATAAGTGAATGCTATTCTTAGCATATTTTGTTATTTGATGGATTTCATAACATGCATCAACAAATAAAGGCATTGTGGTTAGAGTAGCTAGTCTGAAAGAGCTTTAAGCTCATAATTTTGCACGTAGAGCTTTGTTCCGTGATTTCTATATCTAACTGAGCCCAATGGCTTAGTATCTATATCTTTGTCTGTATCTGAAAGGCACTTGATCACAACAAACAATAACGGATCTGGAGTCTCATATGCATCTACATTTGTATATTTTTTATTATGAAATATATGCTTATGAAATCTTTTCTGAAGTTGTGATGTTAAAGTGATATGGCATGATAATGTGATTGATTAAGTTATATATGTTCCAAAAGAATGTATATGTAATATGATTGATTAGGTTGTACAAGTTCTGAAAGAATGTATGTGAAGTGTATGACATTCATTATGTCTTATTGTGATGGAAAAATGTTGTGAAATTTTTTGGTTGTATGATATTTGTGTATTTGCCTAGAGTGAGATTGTCAATGAAGGTTCACTCGTTGAATTCGCAAAACTCATCAAAAAGTGCAACGTGGCTTTTCAGGTACGAGATAGGAGACTTAGATTCATAAAATTCCCTAGAAGAACATTTTGGACTAAGATATTGCTCAAAGGTCTATCAGCTGGCATTTGAGGAGTTATAGTTATTTCTATGTAGTTATCTATGTCTTATAGAACTTGTGTATAAGAGTTGTAAACTTTCTCATGTTTGGCTATGTAAATATTGGTTTTTAATGACTACAATGTAAACTTTTATGAATGAATAACATGAGGAGTTAAGATTTTTAAGTATTGTGTATTCTTTATGATGCCATTTAAAAGATTAGGTTTGATCCAACATACCATTGTCATAAGATATGTACTTGAATATCATTTGGATGTTCGGGTATATATCCTATGGTAGGGGGATGTGGTAGATTGTATTTTTACGATTCCCCTTATCCACCATGAACCTCAAGATCATAGTTGGAAGATTCATTTTGTTCCCTTTTAGCAAATTATGCACCACATAATTGTCCAGTAGACTACACCTTTCAACTAAACTACTCATCAACTATAAAGAATAACCAGTTACTTCAAAAGATGCACCCCACTTATGACAAGGAAAAGTAGGTTTCCCTATAGGAGCTACTTCTAGTATATCTGCTAGTATTTCTTCAAAAATTAAAATTTCACTTTCATGTACCCATGAGACAATGGCTAGCTTTCCATTAATTTCTTCCTTTTTTATGTATGCGTAGAATATCTTGACAAGCTCATCCCATATTGTCTCATCTAATTTCAAAAAATTTTCCCATCCAATGGAAACAAAGTAAGGAGAGATGGGTATACCTATGTCCTCAAACATCATAAGAGGTAAGATCTGCACATTAACCACCTTTCTTTTCTTATACTGAGTTTTATAGTGGACTTCAGTTTCTATCAATTCAAACATTTTTTTACGGTATTGATGTCTTTCCTTGCTTGGTGTAGTTATCTTTATTTTATTTTACCTTTTTTTTAGGAAATATATCTTCTTGAGAAGCTCTTTTCTATCAATAGGTCCTTAATAATATCTTTAGTTATAGACGCTTTACCTTTCTTTATTTCTTCCCATTTTCTTTTTCTGGCTTCTTCTTCCTCTTTCTTTTCAGCATCCATAGTTTCTTTTTGTTCAAAACTTTTCTCAGATTTTTTTGCAGGACTTCCTTAAGTCCATGTTCATCTAATCAATCGAGTAGATTCTTTATCTGAATCGTTTTCATTTTCATTGGTGATCTAATGCACTTTAGGCACTTTCTTCTCTTGAGGTTTAAAGGAGAAAGGTTCAGTAATATTAGCTCCATCTGTTTAATAGAAGAACTTGGGGTTTTCTTTTGTCCTTTTAATTTTGTTCTTGCCATTGTAGGTGAGTTTGGTGAAGTTTGAGAGGGAAAATAAGAGGCTATCAGAATGCAGAGAGTTAGGGTGTAGAGAGAATAAGCGGTGCAAATGAGAATGACAGAGATGAGAAGATGAGAGAAGTTTACTTAAGGTATACTAAGTGATTCCTAAGTGTTGATCTCGTGAGAGATGAGTAGATTTACAGGCCAAAAGAGGAAACGTAATCAGATGCATATCTTCTGATAGACGCATACTTAAAGTTGTCAGACTACGTGCGCATTTTTGAAAAGGCTGAAACAACACCATGAATGACTCTCTTATTTTTAAGACACGTGTCACTTATAATGTCGACCTAAGAAAATCCTTCTAAAAAGAATAGGAGCCTTCTAATCTACAAGAAACATACTTACCTAAAAGGAGACTTCTAAACTAAGAGGGGCCTTCTAAACTCTAAAGATCCTACTAAACTAAGAGAGAGTTTACAAGGAATCTAAGAAGGAGCCCGCTAAACGAAATGCAAACAAGTAATAGAAAATATTCTTGCAGAAATAATATTAGAGAGTTTGCATATACCAAGATCTTTTCTTAACATGCAAAATCTTTCTTCAAAGATTGGCTTGGTGAAAATGTTAGTTACTTGATTCTCAGTATTAACATGCAAAAGATCAATGATTCCTTCTAAAATATGATATCTAAGAAAATGATGTTTGATTTCTATATGCTCATCCTAGAATGATGCGCAGGATTTTTAGAAAGGTTTATAACACTAGTATGATCATATAATATAGGAATATAAGAAAGTTTTAGAGAAAAATCTTATAATTGATGCTTCATCCATAAGATTTGAGCACAATAGCTGGCAGCTACTATGTATTCCGCTTCATTCATCAAAACTATTATGCAATTTTGTTTCTTGCAAGACCAAGATACTAAACATCCTCTAAGAAGTTGATAGTGAACACTTGTTCTTTTTTGATCCACTTTATCACCTACATAATCTGCATCATAATAGCCCACTATGTCAAATGAATCAGTTTTTGGATACCACAATCCAAAATCCATAGTTCGGTAGAGATATTGAAAGATTCTTTTGACTATTTGAAGGTTGCTTTCTTTTGGATTTGATTGAAAGCATGCACAAAGACACACGCTAAGCATAACATTTAGTCTTGAGTTTGTAAGATATAGTAGTGATCTAATCATTTGTAATGACTCGAAACCACATCAGGCATATGACAACTGCCACATTGCTGGGCTAAGGATACTCATGATACCCTTAACCGGACTATGCAAGGTTAATTGAATATCTTTAAAAACTTTTGGACAGCACAATGGATGTATTTTGAAAATCCAAAAAATTAATTAAAACACCTATAAATCAATTTTAAACGCACTTCTATATTCACATTAAAACTCTACCGCAACTTTTGGACTTTTAAGTTCACTCAAGAGCAATCTCAACGATAGTACAAAAGGCTCATGCATAAGGTCATTTACAAACCATCAAATAGTCAAAAGTTAATTTACAAAATTATAAAGCATATTAACATAATCATGAGCCACTATACAATAAAAGTACAAAACAGAGACTACCCACGTGCGATAATGCCCTGAAAATGTTAAAAGACTGCACGAACCACTCAGAGCTTCAAGCTCACTAAATTAACCTGCATTGTTGGAAAGCGGAGGGCGTAAGTACACTATGTAGTCAGTGGGTAGGAAAAAACATATATCGCAAACAGAACCCAGTACACACCAAAACAGTCTAAATAACCTAAGTAAGATTTTACGCATCTAATATGCATATAACAACAACCTACGAAGTGAACATATATGACATAGATACACATGGCCTAGTCTATGACTCATCCTATACTAGTTAGAAACCATATAGACCTAGCCTATTAATCACTCATTCAATGAACATAGGTTCCAGTTCCAGTACATAAGAGTAGAAAAGCATCACATGTAAAATCAAGTCTCGCAAGGAAGCCAAATCTCATAATAAGCCAAAATAGTTATGTGTGTCATGACTAGTCAGGTAAACTAGTGTGCACACCCATTGATCCTGGTGTTGTCTTGACTTTCATCTGTGGTGGGTAAAGACTACAGTCTGTAAGAGCTTTATAACCCTAGGTGATGACCTCGTCAATGACCAGCTCTCTAAGTGTGCAATCAACTACAAGTCCTGTAGAAAAGTGTCATTATGAGGACTCGATTTGTATGTACCAGCGTTAAGGGTACGGGGTTTGGTTAATCTATTATGTCTAACATAGGAATGGCCAATCGTTACCTTACCAATTACTAAAAGATCATATTCAAATATTGGTACTAAAATCAAGTTACCATGCCTTCATTTATCGATCCAACCAATAAAATGGAACTTTCTCATGGCTCTAAACCAAAAGAGAATACATACATGCAGCATACAAGACTCGATTATGCATATGTAAGTTTCAAAACATTATTTAATGTAGTAAAAGTCATCTTTTGCACTCTAAGTGCAAAATTTTTCAAAACAATGTCATTTATTAAATATTTAAGTATACTAGCATCTATTTGAGATTTAATTCTATTATACATTACCTAGGTTCAAAATTCATATACAAGTCATTATACATGTCTTAGGTTATCCTATTCCCATTTGAGATATATGTTTTCCCCAACTTATCTCAAAAGAAAGTGTACACTCCCTTGACTTCAACAATCCTCGGTACGAGCTCCTTGATCTACAACTCCTGAGCCTTTTTACATACAATATGTAATGTATTTACTACTTAAACATGTATCACATATTTATACACCATCACATAAGTGTATAAAACACAATATCACTATTTTTAAGCTATAGAATTCAGCCATTAAGCTTCTCACATGATTACTTCCCTTATTATTCGTATATGCTTTCTTTTGCATTTTCTAAGGCATTTAATGCCTTTGATCCAATACTTACACATTTCAAAGCATAATTAAACACATTTTTTTCAAAGCACATTAGGTCAGTACTTATCAATCTATCTAAAAATTCAGGTTTTAAGTATATAGGAAAGCCTCTTTCCAATGCACATCATTACAATAAATGCCTAAATCCTAAGCCAAGTTCACTTAGGCATTTTATCAAAAACATAAAGTCATGAACTTGAAAGCCTCTTTCCAATGTACATCTTCCTCATTTTTCATCATCAATTCACATTATACATACACAATTAACACCATAGAATAAACCATCAAAATCTAAAGATATTCAAAGTTTCACAACTTTCACCAAACAGAGAGCATCTCAGTTTTAACTTAAAGAGACTTCTCCATGACTCATTTCATTTGTCTAAACCATATTTCATGCATATTCAATCATGAAGAACAACATATCTCAACACCAAACTGAAAATCATAATGTAGAAAGAGATGAGACAAAATTTACCTAAACTTTCCTTTGATGATATCTTAAAATCCTTTGAGAATTTCTCAAATCTAATGATAGTTTTGAGTTCCTTGATCCCAAATTAACTTAAAGCACCTTGGTTTCAGTTAGATAATCAAAAAAATGGTGGAAATTGGGTGGTGGTCAAAAGTCTTCTTCTTCTCTCTTCTCCTTTCTTTTAATTAAATAAAGTGTTTTAATGCTAAATGGTGGGGTGCACAATCACACAAAAAAAGAATGCTCTAGAATATTGACTCTTCTTTTACTAAAACCCTTAGCTTACGTGAAATTATGATTATACCCTTCAAACTTTTCTTAAATTTGCAATTAATCCCAAAATTTAAGAATGATCAAAAGTTTTATTTTCATTTAGGTTTCCAAACTTTTGAAAATTACAATTAAGCCCCATAACTTTTTAAAATTACATATGGGTGCTCCAAGAATTGAAAAATTACTTTTAAGTCCCTTATGTACATCAACTTTTCCAATTATACTTTCTAAGTGTCCAATATGTCTATAAATCATGTCTAATCACCTATAAGGCATTAGAACATATTTAACTAGGCCACCATGGCCATATCTATCCAATGGACTCAGTTTTATGCACTTAGAAGCTTTATATATCATAAATCTCCAAGATTTCGCATACTGATAAATTCTAAGTTCATATAAAGGTATAACATTATATATCACTGGCATAGATACCAAAAGGATTCAAATACATTTTTGAACTCATATACAACCATGTAGATATAATGTAGCACCCTCTAGATTATTGCATTCATTCATAACTTGAGACCTTTTAGCTTAAGTATCTTGACTAGTATTTTTTCACGGAAACAAAAAGCGAAAAGCAACAAGGTAAGTAATAAACTGAAAAAATGAGTTTAATAAATGTTTAACAAATCACTATTTTGCTAGCCTTCAAGTTATGAATAGAGCTAGTGGCTGGTTGAAAATGTGTTTTAGCTAAGTAATCGGATCGACACGCATCACAAATATGTGCCTTTATGTAAAAAGGCTATAACTACGTTTCAACCAAGCTGTTAATAAATGACTTAGTCAAGTAGCCGGATCAACGTTTATCACAAATGGTTGCCTCCAAGTAAAATGCTAAGTCCCAGGATAATAAAAAGAAAGTTTCAATTAACAACCCACTGGACTTGTAATAAGCTTGAATTTTCATGGAATTATACTTAGGAATAGTTAAAAAAATCTAAAGGACCGAAAAATTATTATTGTGTGTGTACAATTGAAAACGGTAATTAAGTTAACTTCTAGGTCTTGATTTAGTTGTATATAATTTAGTTGTATATTTAGCTCAAAGCCCCTAACAACCTCTTTTTCTAGATAATAATTTGCCATAATTCGAATAGCTGTGTCTAAGGTTAAATTTATTTCATGAAGATTAGAGCCATTATTGCATTATTGCATTGTGTGTTTGTTATGTTATGTTATGTGTTGTTGTTTTGTTTACTTGTCCTTTTAAGTGTGGGGATGTTGATAGTTGTGTTTTGCATGATGTTTTAGGGTTTAATTTTTTATGCATTTAGTGTTAAATTAAGTGTTGAGTATGCATTTAGGGGTTTAATTAGGTTATTTTGTGTATTTAAGTGTTTTTATGGGTTAGTTGGAATTCTTGAGCTTAAATTGTATATTTTTGAGGTACCTTGATGTGTGTGCTAGTGTTGCAAGGCAAACAAGGAAGAGTAGTGAAGATTTAAAGAGTTCCGGGCTAAAGGACATAGGTCATGATCATGCACATAGGCCACGATCATGACAAAGCTGGAAGAGTAAGAAGTAGCCAGGCCACGATCATGCATATTAGGCCACGATCGTGATAGAGAGCATCAAGTTAGGCCATGATTGTGCACTTCAAGCCACAGTAGTGACAAAAAGGGTAAAGTGCCAGCCATGATCATGATATGCGTAGCCACAATCATGCCTAGTGTCGGACTGACATGAAAACTTAATTTTTGGGTTATTTTCGGACCATTTCGACCCCAAGTTTGACCTAAGACTACTCCAGAATAAATACAATAATACCTAGCATCAGCCAGTAATGATTAGGGAGCAAAGAGAATCAATCAAACTGAGAGTTTCTGTAAAAAAAATCCAAGAGTAACCTAGAGAGAGATCAAGCAATTAAGGAAGGAGACAACAGAAGAGAGGCACGGAGATATGTTTAACACGAAGTACTTACCGAAATAGGCAGTTTCTGGTAGTCGCGACCTCTAAGATCCATTCCAATAGTATTCTCTATTGTTATTTTGATTTCATTATTATATGAGATTTGACTATTGATTGGGATGACTATTGTTGAGTGTTGATCTTTTGTTTAAACTTACCTTTGGGTATTTTCAGTTCTTGAGATCAATAAAATTTATTTGATGGTGTTTGTTTCGATTTAATTGTGATTCGATTTCGATTCTTAATAACTTGGCAATAAAATGAGAGTGTGACCCAGTGAAAATCATTTATTTAGGCTAACGAGAGTTAGGTAAATCAATAGGTAGAGAGTTGAATCAAATTGGGAGAGTCGTGTAATGAGAGATCGAGGATAGACCCCCGGTAGGTTAGTAGACAAATTTAGAACTAATTTAGGTTTTGGACCAATTGCAAATCGAGATCGTAATTTCTATAATTTGAATTAGGGTTAAGAATCATAACTCGAGAGAGAATAATTCACCCTTTGACCGTCTAGGCCCGTTAAATTGGAATTTGCATAATTGGTAGATTTTCCTTAATTTCAAATTGAATCCCCCTTTCTCTCACTTGGTTATTTCTAGGTTGGTTTTCGGATTATTCATGTGGCTTTCTATTTGTTTATTCTTGTAGCACTTTAATTTCTCAAATTTGATCATCAATTGAGTTATTTTCTGTATTAGTTATTTAATTAGGTATTTTGAACTTAACTGCCTTAGATTTTAGGACTAAATCCCTTCCTCTTGGGATCGACACCTTAGGTACTACACAAATGACCCATGCACTTACGATAATTACCAAGGTTATAATTAGTAAAACTTAGCGCGTGTAACCTTGAGCGAACATTAACATGAACAAGAATGAAGTATATGCATGTTAACTTTTTTCTCTATCTTAGGATAATGAAATAAGTAATGTTTTAAGGATTTGTTAAATTTGGATAAATATTATGTTATATTTGTTAATCACTAAAGTGATCAAATCTTTAATCTTATTTAGTTCTAAATTAACTAGAATTTTTTCAATCACTCACTCACAAAATTGATGTTATAAATGATGTTTATCTATGAGTAGATTGAAATTCATTATTATAAGAAATTTATGAATTACCCAAAGGTTAATTGGTTGTTCTTATAAGCAATGAATATGATTGTTTGGTAATGTAAATACATTATTAGTTTTACTTATTTATCCAAAGACAATCAATATTTCTAAGTAGTGTATATATCATTACCTAATAATATTAAATATTATTGGCATCATTTTGATTATTGTGTACAATGATGTATCACCCAAAAGAGAACATTAATGTACATTAATTGTTAACATAATTTTTCATTTGAATCTATCTAATATGTTAGTTTTTGACTCAAAGCTTTAATGTTAGGCATGTATTTATTGTAGTTTCTGTCCCTATGTCTGTAGATTCACAAGCTTCGTCTGTACCCATATTTAATGGGCTGAATTTTTCTAATTAGAGTGAACAAGTCCAATTTCACCTCGGTGTATTGAATCTTGATTTGGCACGTCAAGTTGAGAAGCCTGCTGCTATTACTGATACTAGTAGTAATAAAGAAAAGGCTCATTATAAAGCTTAGGTAAAATCCAACAGACTGAGCTTGATGTTTATGTGAATGAGCATAACAAACAACATCAAGTCAGCTCTTCCCAAAACTAAAAGTGCTAAAGAATTTATTATTTTTATCAAAGAGAACTCCCAAACAGTTGATAAATCTCTTGCTGGGACACTAATGGGTACTTTGACCACCGTGAAATTTGATGGTTCTCATACTATGCAAGAACATGTCTTTAAAATGACAAATATTGCAGCAAGACTTAAGTCTTTAGGAATGGAAGTGGATGAGTATTTCCTTGTACAATTTATTTTGAACTCTTTACCATCTGAGTATGGTCCATTCCAAATGAGCTATAACATCATGAAAGACAAATGGAATGTGTCTAAATTACACAGTATGTTGGCTTAGGAGGAAACAGGACTTAAAAATCAAGGAAATCATTCCATCCATTTTGCAAAATATTAAGGAGCCAATAAGAAAGTATATAAGAAACATGGAAAGGGGAAAGGACCACCGAAGACCAATGAGTCCTGCGTTAAGATCTAGGAGAAGGAAAACAATAACAAATGTCATTTATGTGGAAAATCTGGACACTTCCAGAAGGACTGTCTATGACGTAAATTTTGGTTAGAAAAGAAAGGTAAGCTTAAGGCTTATGAATGTTTTGAAGAAAAAAAATTAACTGAAGTTCCACATAATACTTGGTGTATTGATTCTAGATGTACAAATCATGTTTCTAATACTATGCAGGGATTCCTTACGATCCAAATCACAAACCCAAATGAGAAATTTGTCTTTATGGAGAATAGAGTAAAGTAATTAGTGGAAGCAGTTGGGACTTACCATTTAATTCTGAATATTGGACATCATTTACATTTATTTGAAACTCTTGATGTACCTAGTATCTCTAGGAATTTGATTTCTTTATCTAAACTTGATGTTACTGGATACTCTTTTAAGTTTGGTAATGAATGTTTTAGTTT
>JAOSBN010046128.1:0-14965 GCA_027563595.1 Erythroxylum suave
CGTATCAATCAGAGTCGGACGCGTGGCAAAATCTGAGTCGTGCAAATTAGGATTATCAAGTGCCCCAAGCGGCGCGACAGATGAAAGGACGCCCATGAGAGCTGCGCAGCAGTTGAAAAAATGCCTCGTTTCAAATTTTGAAAACCTATCAGAGGACACGTGCCATTAGAAATGATTAAACCAAATGTCTTCATGCGCTAGGCGTCGACATTCTACCGACCGATCCTGTAGCTATCACGCACTAAGTGTTGGTGTCCAACCGATCGAGCCTATCACGAGTTGTCATATAGACGAGCTGCACAATCCTTATATACTCCTTCGACCCTTCTCCTTGGTCAGATTCGAGGAGTAGTGGGGCTTATGGTTGGGTCGGTCGTGCTAGGCCTAATCCCAGACTCAGAACGACGTATCCCTTGATGATTGACCTAATTCTTGAAGGTATTAGCTATATAAATTCATTACCTCATCATGAAAAAGTTACGATTAACAAAACCTAGTATTCTTTATTCACTAGCCGCCAAAACCCTCACAAGAAGACTAACTTGAGCGTCGGAGGGGCCTACCGGCAGTCAACCCCCGATGCGCCTTATTGTTTTGCAGGAATTTCTGTGCCAAAGTCAACTAATCCGATGGATCCAAGCAACAGCACCCAGCCTCATCAAAATTAGACAGAACCAATATGGTTCCTAAACCTTCAATCGTTCTTGAACATAGGCATAACTTTTAATATTATTTAAATTTGCTCATCGAATTCAAGTTATTTAAGATCTAAAAATGAGCTACCATTACAGCTACCTGAGCGAGGTTAAAATCGTCTAGGAATAGCACCAAAATTCAATACATGGCTTGAAGCTGCAGTTCTTCCACAATTTCATGTTCTAGGTCTAGCTAAACACATAAATTTTATAGAAATTCAGGCATCAAAGATAGCATGTTACTATGTAGAGCAAGTTATGAATCAGTTCTGAGAGGCCCTACTGGAGAAAACCGAAGACTTCATTTAAAGGATTTGAAGATTTATATACCAATTAATAATAATGATGGCATACACAAAGTTCCAACAAAGGCAAACATGTTCAGTAATAATGGGGATCTGAGCCTCTCAAGATTGATGTCACGAACAATCTCTTTCACGGATCATTGAAAGCAAAATTTAAATACCATACCTCCTTGATTCAAAATATTAGCACGTGTGAATTTTTCATATTCTTGTTTAATACTCATAAATAGTCGAATATTATGTAGTTATGGATATAAATATCCAGTTTTTGTACTAACAGACAATGTGTTTGATGGGGGCACATTAATATATGACAATGTGTTTGATGGGGGCACATTAATATATGTTTTTCCCGTGGATTTTTCAGGTCCCCAAGTTTTTTTTTTCCTTCTAAAAATACACCATCATTCTTGAAACTAAGAGCTTAGAAGAATTCATAAGATGCAGGCGTTTTAAACAAAAACATCAATGATAGTAGGTATATCTATTTATTCCGCATTCAATTTATTTGTTATTATAACATATAATATTGTTCAATATATCTTGAAATAGCTTACATTTGGTATCGGTGTAGCTAATAGTTTAAATAGCTGCATACTTTAAACATACATGCTAATTATTAATAAATTGAAGCTAACTAACTATATATATGTTTTACTATATTTTAAAAGATATAAATCAAATAACATAAAAATTGCTTGTTGGCTAAATTTTTAATTCAAATAGATTTATGCTAAACTTTATGGTAAAACTACCAAAATATATTCCAATTGCTAATATTTGTTGGAAAATTAAAATTTGATATTTTATCCTAATTAATCATTCAAATATAATAAAATTTATTATACTAAAGTAATTAATTAACTCCTTCCAAATCTTACAATTTTCATCCCTAAATTCAAAATTTTCACAACTTGTTGATAATTTGGTAGATCAAGTTATTCAGGAATTACTGAAAGTATTCAACAACTAGTCGAACAATAGACTCGACAGGAGGATGTTGGTGCAACATCAAGGAGATCTACTATAACAAGGAAATCAACTATTACTAGTGATTACATCGCATATTGCAAAGAATCAAATTTATATTACAATTCCATGAAGGAAGAAATGAATTCTATGAAGAATAATGATGTTTGGATTCTCATTGAGCTACCTAAAGGAGCAAAACCCATAGGCTACAAATGGGTATTTAAAAAAAAGAAAGACTCATTAGGCAACATTGGGAGATACAAGGCAAGACTCGTTACTAAGGGATTCACTCAAAGCGAAGGAATCGATTATACAGATACATTTTCTCTCATGTCTAGAAAAGATTCAGTTAATATAATTTTAACATTGGTTGCTCATTTTGACATGGAATTGCTTCAAATGGATATGAAAATGTTGGACCCTAAATTTTCTTAGAATTTTTTTTTACTAAATTAGCAAGCATGAATATAAGTAGAATTCATGAACTAGAAAATTTATTAAGTTTAATTTGACCTTTCATTATTTTCGTATGGTAGCTTAAACAAAAAGGAAGAGTTATAATTAATATAAGGAGTTAGAATTTCCATATCGATTAAAATCACACTAAAATTAATAACACCCAAGGGTTGCGGAGCCTTCGTGTGCTCGTGGATCGATGTCATGTCAACGGTGTATCCGTGTCTCAAAGAGATCAGGTTGAAGAGAATGGTGGTTACCGATGAGGCTTTGGAGCTGATTGCTAAGTCGTTTAAGAATTTCAAGGTCTTGGTGCTTTTTTCTTGTGAAGGGTTCTCTACTGACGACCTCACTTCCATTGCTGCTAATTGCACGTATTGTTTTGTTCCTTCTCTTCTGTAGAAGATCTTGTTTTTGTAGGGTCGTGGGAGTTTGAGAAAGTGTAAGGAGATTTAAATGTTTAATTTTGTTAATTTATTCTTTTGTTTTTGGTTTTGGAGTAGGGTTAAAGCTGAATTAAGTTACAGTAAAGCTGGAAACGTATGGAAATGGTGAAGCTTTTGACAGGTTGTAGTGTATTTATGATGCATATGAACGTGAAATTTTGTGTTTTGTTTTGAGAATGGTTTTGAATGTGGGGGAATATCTAGTTTGGGGGCTTTCTTGTTCAAGGTTTTTAGCTTACCTGAACCTTGGAAGGGTTTTTCTAGTTTCTCTTTCCTTGCTGTTCGAATGTCTCCTTTTTGTCTCTCTCTTTTCTGGCAATTTGGAATTAGTTTACTTGGATTTTGGTTTCCATTTTTTTGTTGTTTGAGTTTTGGCTGGATTTGAGTGCCTCCTTTTCTCGTATCTTTAACTTGAATCTGTTGTGGTTCGTGACTCAGCTACAATGTGGAAATCCAATCAAGATCGTACCAATCACTTGGATTTATTTTAGAAATTTTCCTCGTCGCATGCGTGTGTTTTTTGCTGAGGATGTAGTTTTGGATTTTGATTTCTACTTTGTTGTACATTGTGGGTCTTGTTGTTTTCTGTACTTGTTTTGGATTATTGTGTTCTACATTGCTAGATCTGAAGAGAGCTACATGGGCTAAAGTTAGAATGAGGGGAGAGAGTGTCTCTTTAGGAGCTTTGTAGTTTATAGTTTATAGTTTGGTACGAGTTACACGCATGAAATTTAGGACATTTTCTGGGTATTAGAAGTGTCATACGATCTTCATCCAAGCAGGTATGTGTTTACTCTTTTTCATGTTAATTCTGCATTAATGTTGGATAAGACAAGCTGCCTCTCTTTAGCCTTTAAGTGGGAATCCATTCTTCAGGTATGGTTTTACCTTTCGCTTATCTAAGTTTCAGTGCTAGTTTGGGGTTTATTGACAGTGTATTATCCATTTTGGTTATCTACATAAGTGGCTCCCGTCAGTTTGTATAAGATAACCTTGCGCCTCTAGCAGTATATGACAAATCCAAAAATTTTTTTTTCTTTTCATGATACATCATCATTTTCTTTTATTATATTTTATTATATTTATGTATTTATTTATTCTAATTTTATTTACCTACTTTTTAGCATACTAGTTTTACATATTTACTCTTTTAATTTATATTTTTTCATGCATTGTCTCATTAGCATGTGGGTCTATTGGAAACAGCCTCTCTACTCAGTAGGGGTAAGGCTGTGTATATCAAACCTCCCCAGACCCTGCTTTAATGCGGGATTTCAGACTGGGTGATGATGATGATAATGATGAAGGAAGGGTAAGATAGAAAGGTTAAAATTTTGTCTTAAACTAATAAGACAATAAGAGAAGAGAGTCGTGAGTGTTAAGAAAGAAAAAGAGAGAAAGTTATAAAAGAAACTAAAAGGAGAGAAGATGAAAACTAAAGCAAGGAGAAAGAAGAAAAAAGAAAAGGTTCAGCTGAAAATATTTTAGATATTTCCTATCTTTTCTTCTTGCTTTAGTAAAAGAAGGAAGTAGTGAAAGTAAGTTTTTATTTGCTGAAGATGAAGAAAGAAAGAAGAAGAACAAGAGATTGATGTTTTTTAAAGATTTTTATGAACCTTAACTAGATCTTAGTTTTTCTAGTTAGATGAATCAAGAATAGATTAAGTTTAACCAAATTCATGTATATTTAAGCTTATTGAAGCTTTATTTGTGTATGATGATTAAATGAAAATATATTTGTTCTTAGGGAATCAAGACTATCGAAGACAAGAACAAGAGGAGAGACAAACTTGATCTTGGAAATATCAAGTAAATAGGTGGGTAATCTGTTTATAGTTTTTGTGATGATAAGCTGAAATTATATGTTTGTATGCGTGTTTAAATGCTTGCTTTTAATCATTGTGGATGTGGGAAAAATGTGTTGTGATTTGATAACTTGTTTTGTTTGAAAAATTACTGTATTTGGTATGAATGAAAAGAAGAAATGAGTAAAAAGCATGAAAGTATGAATATTTTATGAAATGTTTGAGCATTGAAAATTTCACTTGTATGGCCAAGAGAGATATCATTTCGTTCACCACATGTATGTTGACCTTAAACCTTATCCTAGTTGCCCGCTTGTGGTATATGAGCTCCAAAAAATGGACTCATTTTGTCCATGGTGTAAACTTCGGTTTCGCCATTCCATTTTATGAGACTCTCTCGAGCCATTATGTTTGTGCATTGCATCTTGAATTGTTGAGCATATAGTATGGTTGAGTTTATGAATTGATTATAACTTGCTTTTATGATCTGTTTTATGGGATGAAGTATTCCTGTTTATGTAGAGCTCTCAAAAAATTGAATGTAAAGGTTGTGATCTGTTGAAATTAAAATAACATTATATATAAACTTATATATGTGTGTGTATTAGATTAGTGTAAGGCTTGTCATCATTGGCTATAAACATATTAGCCACTGAGCTTCCCAGCTCACCCCATAAATTTTTCTACTCCTCAGTTAAAGAGAAAGCAAATCACCATTTAGCTCCTGCAAAGTTTGGCAATCTCCAAGAATTTCGTACTTTTGTAACCAGTTAGTTTAGAATCTTTTGGTATTTAGGAGCATATCATGCATGAGCATTCAAGTTTGTAATTTTTGTATTAAGCTATTGATGTGGCATCTAGTATGAAATATGAAGATGAGTACCAACTTTGTTTTGTTGAAAATTGACAGTAAAAGTTGAAGAGAATTCTCTGATATTTATGTATATATATACATGTTTAGAATTTTCTTTTTGTTAAACTGTTATTATGGCTAGGAATGAGTTTATTGGTTGTATGATGATCTTTTGATGGGATTTCTTTAAGTAAATTGTTAAAAGGGGAGTTTTGTATGTATAAATTTAAATGTTGGATTCGGGTCTCTTGGTTGTAGTTAATAGTCATATATATTGATACTGGGAAGAAAAGAGGAAAATAGGGATTAAATGTGATCTAAAACTTTAAGGAATAAACTGTATTGATCTAAGCAAAATTTGACAAAATTGTCTTCACGAAAGTTGTAGATCTTTCTCTTCGCTTTACAATGATATAAAGTTTGTAATTTTTAGACTTCTAGATTGAAAGTTATGAAGTTGGACTGCGTGACTGACAATCCTAATTTTTCAGGAAAGTCGCGATCGTACTTAAACACGATCGTGATAAACTTCAATTTTTGTCACTATTCATTGAAAGTCGCGGTCATGGTTTTTGACCACTGTTCACCATTCGTCGCAATCGTGAACAGGAACGATCACGACTTTTGCATTTTATTGGCAGTCACGGTCGTGAGAAATTTTTCTCATGCCCGTGACTGTTGTTTTGATTTCTCATGGGCATGAGAATGAAGAGTCACGCCTGTAACTCTTCTTCTTTTGATTTTTTGTTTAATTTTCATTATTCATTTGTGGATTATTTGTTTTAATGCCTAATTCAATTTATTTGCATGTCCATTTTATTCTATGTTAATTTATTTAAATTGTTGGGTAATTGTTTTTACCCCTCGTATGAATTTTATTTAATTACATAATTATTTTGTAAATTATTTATTTATTTTATTATTGTTTGTTTATATTAATTCATGATATCTTTTAATTTATTTTCATGTCCAAGTAATTCTAGGCTATTTTTTATTACATTGTCTATGTAATTGTTCTGCTCCTACCAAGGAATTGAATTACTTTTATACTTTGATATTAATTTTATTTATGATTATTTTATTTTAAAAATTCCCTAAATTTTTGGCTACTTGTCTTCATCAAATAGGAATGGATACCTGGGGCCAACAGAAAATGACTTTCTTAAATGGTGACCTAGAAGAAGAGGTTTACATAAAACAACCAAAAGGATTCTCCTCTAATAATGGTGAGCATTTGGTTTACAAGCTTAAAAGATCCGTGGATTAAAACAAGCATCCTACTAGTGGTATTTGAAATTTCATAATGTTATCTCATCATTTGGTTTTTAAGAAAAAATCATGGATCATGTATATACTAAAAGGTTAGTGGGAGTAAAATTTGTTTTCTTGTATTATATCTGAATGACATATTGCTAGCAACTAATAATAGGAGTTTGTTGCATGATGTGAAACAATTTCTCTCTAAGAATTTTGAAAAGAAAGATATAGATCATACATCTTATATCATTAGCATGAAGATATATTGAGACAAATTATGGGATATTTTGGGTTTGTCTCAAAAAACCTGTATTAATAAAATTTTAGGGAAATTTCAGATAAAAGATTTTTTACCTATTGTAGCTCCTATTGTGGAAGGCGATAGGTTTAATATGGAACATTGCCCAAAAAATGATTTTGAAAAGGGACAATTGAAAAACATTTCATATGCTTTTGTAGTCAGAAGCTTGATGTATGCTCAGGTTTGTACAAGACTTGACCTTGCATTTACTGTTGAAATGTTAAGCAGATATTAGAGTGACCCAAGATTAGATCACTAAAGAGATGCAAAGAAAGTATTGAGGTACCTTTAAGAGACCAAGGATTACATACTTATGTACAGATGAACTGACAATCTGAAGGTAATAGGATCCTTAGATTCAAATTTTGTTGGGTGTGTTGATTCGTGAAAATCAACTTTAGGTTATATCTTCATTTTTGCCTATAGAGCCATATCTTAGACTAGTGCCAAGCAATCTTTAACTGCTACTTCTATTATGGAGGTTGAGTTTGTTTCTTATTTTGAAGCTATACATCATATGGTAATTTCAGCCTGAGGAACTTCTCAGAGGACTTCATTGACTATGTAACTCAGCTCAGAATCTTTGACCTAAGGTCGTAGGGGCAGCTCTATACCTGGAGTAACAAACAAACTGGAAGTTGGGCATTGAGGAAGAAACTTGATCGGACTATGGTGAATCAGGATTGGCTAACTTAGTTACCAAATAGTGTCGGGCAGCTCTATACCTGGAGTAACAAGCAAACTAGAAGTTGGGCATTGAGGAAGAAACTTGATCGGACTATGGTGAATCAGGATTGGCTAACTTAGTTCCCAAATAGTGTCACTTCTTTCCTAGATCCTCTATTCTCAGATCATATGCCTATGTTAATTGCAAACCTCCTTCAGATTCAAGACCGAAGAGGGCCATTTAAATTCAACAATCTATTAGTAGAAGATGAGGTAGTCCCTGAGGCTATCAATTAAGGGTTGGAAGTTACGATAGTAGGTACTCATCAATATGTTTGTGTTCAAAAGCTTAAAGCTATCAAAAGGGAGATGGAATCATTAATGAATAGAAGATCTATCTCTACTCAAAAAGCAATTACTTTGGCTAGAGAAGAACTGGAAAGGTGGAAACATCAACTTTATTTGGATCCAACCAATTCTTGTCTTTTGAATATAGAGAAGACCCGACTCCTGTCATATCTTTCTAAAGCTAGGGACCACGATAGCCTAATCGAAAAAAGAGCCAGAATTAATTGGTTAAAGGACGGTGAAAGGTGCTCTAAATTCTTCTTCAATTTGGTCTTAGCCAGAAAAAATGCTAACAAAATTTGTTCTTTAAAGTTGTAAGATAGGGAGGTAATTTCAAGGCAAGAAGACCTTCTTAAGGAAGCAAAGAGATACTTTAAGGATTTCTATGGCTCTTCTCGGAACCTAGCAAATTATAATGCTCTTAAATCATTTATTCATACAAAGATCTCTCAAGAACAAGCAGCAACCCTAGTAAACCAGTGGAAGAAAAGGGAGCAGAAGACGTGATGTTTCAGATGCACCTGAACAAATCACTTGGGCCTAATAGGTTCAATGACTATTATTTTCAAAAGACTTGGCAAGATACTGGCCCTATGGTTAAAAAAACAGTACTGGAATTCTTCGTTAAGGGTATTCTACTAAAGGAGATCAATAAAAGTTACATATGTCTGATTCCTAAATCCTACTTTGGATGAATTCAGGCCTATTTCATGCACCAATTTTCTGTATAAGACTATCTCCAAAATTTTAGCAAATAGGCTAAAGTTGGTACTGGATTCATTGATCTCTGACAATCAGAGTGCTTTCTTATATGGTAAAAGAATGGGTGAAAATATTTCTATGGTGTAAAAGCTGATGAAAGGGTATCAAAGGAAGAATAGTCCACCAAATATTGTCAAAGTGGGTTTTAGGAAAGCTTTTGATCATGTTGAATAGGACTTCATTCTACGAAGTTTAAGTCTCTTGGGGTTCTCTCAGAAATTTGTCAACTTGGTACAGGCATGTATAACTACTCCCACCTACTCTATCATTTGAATAGTACTCCAACAGATTCTTTTAGGAGTGCAAGGAGATTGAGACAAGGTGACCTTATCTCTCCATATCTTTTTATATTTTGTGTGGATGTCCTCACTCTTTAATTTCAACAGAAAGTGGGAAACAGTCAATTCTTTAAATTTCATACTAAATGCAAGAAGATAGGACTAATCAACCTATGCTTTGTGGATGACCTACTACTTTTCTCAAAAGCACATGATAAGTCTATTAAGTTACTACTGTCAACACTTTCTTTATTTTGGGACCTCTCGGGTTTAGAGATAAACTTGAATAAAAGTTAGTATATCCTAGCAGCAGGGGCTGATACAATGGAAAACAGAATCTCCACAATAATAGGAATGAACAGGAAGTCAGCCCTACTAACTTACTTGGGCCTTCCCATTACCACAAGAAGAATTCAATTTTCAGAATGTATGCCATTGATTGAAAAAATACAAAGAAGATTGGGAATGTGGTCTAATAAGGTGCTTTCATTTGGAGGAAGAATGCAACTTATCAAATCAATGCTGAATTCTCTATATATGTTTTGGTCCTCAAATATGTCTCTAGCTAAAGAGGTTATCAAGTCTATTGAGAAAATCTTTTGAAGATTTTTGTGGGCTAATCTCAGCACTGCCAATCATTTTGCTAAGGTAAAATGGAGTGAAGTTTGCAAAAGTAGAAAATAGGGGGGTCTAGGATTGATTGCAATTGCCTCTTTTAATAGAGCAGCTTTGATCAAGAACCTCTGGAACATTCTACTGGAAAAGAAATCTCTTTGGATTCGATGGCTATACAGTTATATTCTAAAAGGCTCCAGCATTTGGTCTTAAACCTTCCTTCTCATGGCCCTTGACCTAGCTACTAAAACTCAGACCTATTCTTAAACCATTAGTATCGTGTGTGATTGCAAATGGAGAAAAAGCTTACCTATGGTTTGACAACTGGACAGGTAAAGGAGCACTGATGAGATGCCTGCAGGCACTCTAACTATGGAATGAGATTCTTATTAATGCTAAGGTAAAATCTAACTTGTTAAGAGATCAATAGAACATCCCAGGGGAGCTTCAGTATCTAATCCCTAATTATCTCCCTAACCTATAAAGGGAAGACACTTTCCAATGCCTTAATCAGCCTTTAAACTCCTTCATCATTGCGAGATTCAGGAAGTGGCATAATTGTACTAGTATAAGGCAGACTTGGTACCCTATAGTCTGATATAAGTCTCTCATGGCAAGCTCCTTTATACTTCTATGGCTTATAGTGCTGAACAAGATAAGCACTACGAACATATTATATTTTCTTCCTAACAATCTAGTCTGTGTCCTACGTGAAATAGAACTAGAAACAAGGGAGCATCTTTTCTTCAAATGCCCCTTATCACAGTTCTTATAGGAGAGGGTTAAGGAACTTAATTTTATCCCTAATGCAGGCTTAACATTCACAAAATCCATGGAGTGGTTTTTGAATTTACGCCATACTCCTAAACATACCGAGTATATATATATATAAGAATTCTCAGTTCAACTAAGCCAGAAGAAATAAGCCCTAATCTAGCCTATTCTTAGAGGATCAACTATCAGCATAAATCTTAGGTTAATTAAAGTAGGAAGGATGTGAGTACATGTGTTACTGCGACATTTGTTGATATGGTGCTTGAAGAATGTAGCCTGAGTCCTTGGAGTGGTGCCCATATGCTCGACGAGAGACATTGGAAGAATCATTGGAAAAAGGAATCAAGTATCACTATATAGCATCATCGGAGAAAGGTAACTCAAATCATATTAACCTTAAGTCTAAGGACGAAACAAGTTCTTATAGTTAGGGCTTGATCCTTTATACTCCTTGATCATTCGAAAGCTTAGGCTTAACGAACATATATGATGTCTACTGATTGAACAACTTTTAAATGGATCCATTCAAAAAGATGGAAAGGAACTTTCCGGACATCTACTCACAAAGACCATCAATCAATAAGAAGGAAAGAAGATGAAGACACGTTTCTGAAGATAGAAATCCTTACCTAGAACAATAGCGAAAAACGAAGACTCGTAGATCACCGCTTATGCTTAACGCTAATTTGGAATATTCTGGAGTATCATTTAGATGGATAGACCAAGATTACCATCTTAGGCATCTCTCTTCGTTGTTTTTGGCTTGCCTCTCCATAAAGTCATTTCATGCTTTGGTTACCCGACATCATTTTTGGTTGCTCTTTTGTATTGAAGTGTCATTTTGTTCTACTCCTGTAGTAACATGCTGACTTAAGCTGTTACCTATGAGAAACATTCATCTCCTTGTAATTATTTACTTTTAATACAACTTTAACTTTAAAAAAAAAACTATATACATCATATGTGTATGGCTATAGAGTTTCATACATGGGCTTAGACTTCCATTTCTAGGCTATTGAGAATACATTGTAACAATGCAACTACTATTTTTCTAGCTAAATACAATAAGAGTGGTAGCCGGAATAAACACATTGACATTAAGTTTTTATTTATAAATGAACATGTTAAGGAAAAGGAAGTGGTTGTTGAATACTTTAACACTGAATTGATGATATTTGGCAAAAGTCATACCACCAATATTGAAGTTCAAGGATCATGTTGTAAGAGTAGGATTGGGTTCCGTTATATAGTTTTTATTGTATGAATAATGTTGTTTTCGTAAAACTCTTGTAATATTTTCTCATATTATGATGCACATTATTGAATTTAGAAAATTGATTATTTTGGAACTGAAATAAACATAAGGTTTATTTATTAAGTAATGTTACCACATTAATGTTGATACAAAATATAGTATATTGTAATATATAAAAGATAATACTCAACTACTAGAGAACCTGTTGCCATAATTCATATATTATATTTTAATCGGATTAAAATTTGATACTAAGTTAGACCTATGAACCAAATGGAACAATGTGAGAATTTTTCATTTTCTGCTTTAATACCCATAAATGGTCAAACGTTATGTAATTAATAGATATGAATGTCATGTTTTTGTGATAATAACAATGTACTTGTTGTGAGCACTCTGATATATAATTTTTCTATATATATATTAGATATAATAAAATAGAGCTAAAATGAAATATCGTGATCATGTAATTAAACAAGATCGAACACGTTGAATTGGATTTATGTGACTCAGACAATGATGGCAAAAATGTCATCTCTGATACCAATGTCTAATGGTTACTGTCTCTTGATATTTAGTTTGGCAGCTGACGACAACTAAGTGGCCATGCAGAATTTTAGGGTCCTTAAGCTCCTTCTTTTTGTTTTGAAAAATACATCATCATTTTTGGAACTGAGAGCTTAGAAGAATTATGAAAACGTAGAACTTTCAAGCAAAAACATCAATGGTGGGATGTTTATCGATTTATTCCATGTTCAGTTTATTTGTTATTAATTATAACATAAATTATTGTTAAATGTCGGTTAGAATTAGCTTACATAACATTTTGACTTCTTTTTTTTTCTCTATGATAGATATGTTTTCAGAACAACTTATTGGGAAGAAAACCGATAATAATATATATACTTTGGTTCATGGTTGTTTGCCATTTTTAACTTTCAAGCATTCAAGGGTTGGTAAGCACGGGGATCAAGATCTATTCTTCCTTTCTTCTAATATTTGTTCCCATAGCCTCTGTCATGTCCAAGTCTTCAAGTTTAACTCCACCAGGAAGTTTCCAGTTGAAATGGTAAAGCAATTGCGCGATTGGCAAGACTACATTAGCAATTGCAAATGATATACCAGGACATATCCTCCTTCCACGCCCAAAAGGAATAGACTCAAAATCCATTCACCTGTAGTTGAGAAATTTCTGGTTTGAATCTTTCAGGCTCGGCCCAATACTTGGGATCTCTTCCAATAGCCCATAGATTAATGAAAATTCTGGTTTCAGCAGGTATATTGTAGCATTGATGACACAAGTTCACTGTTTTCTCTTGGTATCAGGCAAGCCGGTGGGTGTAACCTCAAAGTTTCTTTTATAACTAAATTCAAATATCTTAACTCATCAACAATATTCTCATCAACGTTTTCCCTTCCATAGAAGACATCTCTTACTTCAGCTTGGGCCTTTTCCAACACTGGGATTTTTTAGTATTTCTGATATTGCCCAGTCTAATGTTATTGCAGTCGACTCACTCCCAGCAGCGAACATGTGTCGTAAAAATGTTGCTCTATCTATTAAGTACTCGAGGTAGCATATTTAGCAAATAAGTTCAAAATCAACACACTTATTAGGCAGAAGATAGAAGACATAATTTCTTATAGGTCTGCAAACGTGCCTATATTAATGAAAAAAGGTACTACAGTACTATTTTGTCCCAGACTATTCTTTTCATATCATGGCTCCAGTCAGACATATATATAAATCGTTAAGAATTTCACTCTAGCCGTAAAGTGGAGTTTCAGAAATAAAATTATACGCTCTATTAAATTATCAACCACAACTCGAGATATCATGCATGGAACCTACCTATTATTCAATTCACGTACATAGTTCATTAATTTTTAAAAAAAAAACTTGGGAGACATCAGCCAATGTTCGAGCACCCTAAATATGATTACTGTTACTTGTTAGACATGGAAAAGAAACAAGGATTTTTCTGTGATTAAGGATTAGTTATATATATGCTAGTTGGCATTTATGAACACTGCAAATCCATAAAACCTCACAACTTGAATTACCAAAGCATACGAATCCAATAAGAACTATATGGTGGCCACTATCCACTACAAGAAAAATCGCAAATAAGGACGGAAAAATGGGGACGGAATTTGCGACCAAAATGGATAAAAAACCAAATCCGTCCCCAAAGTATGCTACATCTAAACCGACCAAACTTTTCGTCCCTAAATCGGTTACAAAGTTTGGTACCACAACCCGCAAAACAAAATTCATAAGAATCTGTTCCTAATTCCTGACCAAAAATTCGAAAGAAGAAAAAAGATCCCCAAATCAGTTACTAATTTGCGACTGTTTTTTGGACGGATAGTTTGGCATGGAATTTGAGACAGAATTTCACATTGGGACGGATTTAGAGACGGAATTTTTCAGTCCCAAATATCGGACGGATTTTGAAACCAAGTTCTAGGGGAATACTTTTCCGTCCCTAAAATCGTAAAAAGATGACCAACTTTTTCGTCGCTATTTTGATACCTAAATTTGTCCCAATTTCTGTCCGTAAATCGGTCCCTATTTTGATACCTAAATTCATCCTAATTTCTGTCCCTTTGATTAGAACAGTTCTCCAGCAAGTGAAACAGCACGTTTTTCATTGAGCCTTTTTATTTATCCCCAGAGGTCGAGAATCAGAGGATTTTGGCTGCTCTGTTTTACATCTTCTTCAAAAAGGTTGTAAAAATCTTGAGATTTTCTCTTAAAGGTGGAGTTGCTTGGTTTTAATTCATGAAACTAGCCGTCAAAGTGTTTGAAGTTATTGAAAGGTTGGCATCACAAGCTTATTAAGGTAATTTCTTTTGCAAATTAGATGTTCCCCTTTAATAATTATCACATCTTTATATTTTGAGTTTAACAATGGAAAATTATGGTGATTTATGATTTGGGTTTTGTGTGGTTGATGAACATTTGGTTATTTATTGCTCTCAATTAGCAATAATTGGTGTGATAATTTAGGAATTTAAGGATTTAGGATTTTAATTTTGGTTTTGGGTGTTGATTTGTGATGAAGTGCATTTTCTCCTTTTATTAGTAAACAAAATTGAAATTTTAATTTTTCATTGCATGCATGCTTCCTCAATTAAGTAATCAATTCTAATTTATGCAATATGTTGATCCAC
>JAOSBN010046138.1:0-14965 GCA_027563595.1 Erythroxylum suave
ATGTCTCTCTTTAAAGAAAATGGGTTGGTCAATCTTCTTCATGGTTAAAATTCCACATTCGAAAAAAGAGGAGGAAGGATGAAAGTTTTCAACTTTATGAAAATTTATCGCAATCTCTTGTGGAGAATTGAAAATTTATGAAAAAGGCTCAATTCTCACTCAAAAAACTCGCCACCTTTTCTCTCTCTCAGTTTTATACAGAAACGTTCCTGGTACAACGTGTGACATTTTTCAGCGTCGTTACTCATGGACAACATGGATCCGAAGGGACAACACTACAAGAAAGTTTGCACTCGGAAACGTGAGGAAGATCCCCCTCTGCCTCCGAAACTCTACTACAGTGCCGCGATGACTGGTACCTCCATGGGGACACTCAACAGAGCTGACGATGTATGGCCTGTAGAAGAACCCATTGCAACTGAAGAGGGAGATATTACCACAGTCGAGGGGGAGTCGGGAGGTGTCATCACACTCTCCCACCGTTTCAAGGAAAAACTGGACCATAAATGGTAGCAAGCGATAGTCATAAAATTATTGGGACGTCGTATTGGCTACCAGATCCTTAGCACCTTTCTGAAAACTATGTGGAACCTGTGAGGAGCGATGAAGATCATCAACCTAGATCATGACTACTTCCTCATCAATTTTCTCGAAGAAGCAAACTTCCTACACGCACTGACTCAAGGCTCTTAGACGATCTTCAGACACGCCCTCTCGGTTCAACGGTGGACATCAGATTTCTAACCAGCTCAAGGGAAGATCACGAGCATTGTTCTTTGGATTTGGTTACTTGGCTTACCAGTAGCGCATTATCGCCCGAAAATCCTCACTGCGCTTGGCAACCTAGTGGGCAACACCGTGAAGATCGATGAAGTCACTACATAGGCATAGCGTGGCAAGTTTGCACGCATCACTATTGAGGTCGACTTGAGTGCTCCGATCGTCTCCAAATTCAAGTTAGATGGCAAAACCTTACTGGTCAACTACGAAGGCCTTCCACAGATTTGCTTCGCTTGCGGAATATTGGGCCATGACCAAACTGTGTCTGAAGCTGCAACGTGGAACTACGGCCACTCCAAATGCAAAATCGGGGTCGAACATGCCATCGACTAGTGGGGGACAACCTGCACCGCTGCCGGAAGTACGCCAGGCCAACGGTTATGAGCTATGGATCCATGTACAAAGATCAACATCCCGTCCGTATAAGCAACGGTAGGAAATGCAAGACAACCATCGACCACAGGAAGCTCATCATCAGGGAGGCTCGAGGTTTATCGTTCTGACAGACAATGAACCGAAGAGGAATGACTCAAACCGTAACCAAGGACAGAAGCCACCAAATGTTTCATGCAACAAACGACACTCAGAGTCACATCGTAATGAACCGTGTAAACCCAAGAAGTAACGTATGGGCTAAGAAAAAAGATGGACCTAAAAGACAAGGACGGGCTGGACCTAAGACCCACTCTGCTGGAGCCCAACAGATGGCTGGGGAGACCAGTTCGAAGACCCACGGACCCAAAACGCAAGAAAGAGAACAAATCACTCAAATGCAACTCCAACCTACTAATAAGGTACAGCATATTGCAGTTATTATCACTAATCATACTGAAATGGTGTGTGATAACCAGGCCTGTGACGAGCCCGATCCAAGGGTGGAGGAGCGACTTCAAATCATGGACGGCACTAAGAGCCCTGAAGAAGACACTCGCAGAAGGGATGCGGGTGGGACACCTACCGTCGCTAACCCACCTGACCTAGGGGAGGATGAGATGGGGATGATGGAAGGAGTGACCACTGAGGACCTCGCGATGGACAACGGCCAACTGATATCCCAGGAAGGCCAACCAGGACACCTTCTAGACAGATATGTCCCCATGAGGGAATAAAAGTAACTTTCCTTCCTATATCTTTCCTTATGTCTATTTTCCTTCCTATATCTTTCCTTATGTCTATTCTCTTAGGGAATTGTCAAGGGGCCAGGGGGAGTAACTTCCTTTCGATCATGCATAATTACCTACAATATTATAAACCATGTATAGTGGCATTATCGGAGCCACGTATCAGTGGCCCCCGCGCAATAGCCTTAATTCGTAGCCTTGGCCTAGACTACTCTTTTCGAGTCGAAGCAATAGGATTTTCTGTAACACCCCATTACCTATAGGAGGTTTGGAATCGTAAATAGGAGTGTTCAGTGAGAGGCAAGAGATGCATTTTTATGTTCTTGCCTAATATGACATACTCATACAAGTAAATAATGATATTTTTCTGTGCATAAAATTAAGTGTACATGCATTCATGAATAATTCCGGGTATAGTTGGATTGAATTGTGAGTTTTTGAGAATTATGAATGTTTCCATATTGGAAACATTATTGGTTAGTAGAATTGTGAGATTTATGAATTTTGGTAAACTTAGGATTTATTTTGTAATTCATAGAGTATTATGGGAAATAGGAAAAAGAAGAATAGAAATCAAATGAAGATTTAGAGATTGTTGGATTGTAAAGATGAGAAAAAAGGGAGTTAGTTCAAAAGAAACTAAGTCAGAACTTAGACCTTAGGAATATGACAAGTGTAAAGTTACTTTTATTAAGTGTCAGAAGTTTGAGTAATTCGAGGGTTAAAAGGGGTTGGTACTTTCTTAAGTTCTTCCCTTGTTATCTTTTCCTCCAATTTCTTCCTATACACAGAGTTTTTCATCAAACTCCTTCTGAGAGTAAACTCTGATTCTTCATATCCCTCACCATTTTCTTTACTCTTAAAGTGTTTCTTCTGCCTTAAGAAAAACCAAAAATTGGTTAGTGTTCACAGAGGAGTACGTGACCTTGCATGCAATTAAGGCTTTGGGGATGGTTTAAGATCTTAGAGTGTTTCAACAAGAAGGTAGTGAATAAATTCTTTAGGATTGGAGATTTTGAAATAAATTTGATGAGTTACTATCATCTGCATGAACATAGCATTTTATATAGCTGTATTCTTGAACATCGTGTTAGAGGGATGAAAATTTGGAGATATAATGTTATTTGGGTTTTGATGGATTATTAGTGATCGGGTGTTGAGAAATGGTTCTTGGAGTTGAAATAGAGATAAAATGATGTATAAGATTATTTTAGGGAGTTAGATATGGTAAGGTGATATGCTCTGTTTCTTCACTGAGCATGTATGAATACTTAGGAGTTTATATGAGAGTTGATGGAGACCTAAAAATGTTCAGAAACATAGACGTTTATCTGTAAAGACCAATCGTCTGTGTTCTATATTGTCTGTATTTCTTATTATCTGTGGTTGACTTTCTTCTTCTCTGTTGACCACTTTGCATCTATGTTTATTGTCTGTCCTTCTTTACTTCGTCTACCTTTCCATTGTTCTATCGTTTGGCTTTTGCTTCCATCTGTGTTTCACTTCGTTTGTCTTTGATATCTCGTCTACTTTCTGCTTATAGGACCAAATGATATCAATCACATCCTCTGATTTAATGTGAATAGTAGACTCAAAAGTCAGAGTTGGAGAGAAATCTGAACGACTTATTAGGTTATAGAATTGGATTCAAATGGGTTGTTGAGAATAAACCCTATGAAAATTGTTATTTAAGTGAGATTCGATATTCGACTGTGGTTGTAATAACCTAGATGGAAGGATACCGGGATAGTCATGAACATACATTGTACATAATTCATTCCATATATGTGTGTTAATGAACATGCATAATTATGCAAATTGTGATATATGTGTGTATTATTTTGTTATAGAGGAATAGTTCGAACGTCAACTTCCAGACGTTGCCGGCACTTCCGAATATTAGCTTCAGAAGTAACTCGTGAGTAACCTAAATGGTCTCATTTAATTTCTGATTGTTTAAATTCTGTTGAAATGACTGAATGAATGTTGATTCCGGACATAGAGGTCCAATGACTATGATATTGGTTTGAGATGTTAAAGTGTTACTTGTATGTGAATGAGATGAAATAAATATGCATTTGATATGAAATGGTTATTTGACTCTCAACGAAAGTTGAACGCTGGACTTAGGTCCGATGACTCTAAAATTTTGTCTAAACATGCATATAAGACTGTGATATTATGAGTTATTCAGAAATTGTTACATTTCATAAAATGCATGCTCAGATAAAGGCGTTGTGACTTGAGTTACCATTATGAAGCACTTCCACGTCAAGCGTCGCTCCGTGACTTTCTGATTCTAATTTGGCACGTAGAGCTATGCTCTGTGATTCTATCTGATTGAGCCCTAAGGGCCAATAATTAAATAAGTCTATGAGAGGCACTCGGTCACAACAATAAGAAAGAAAGTGAGTCTCATTTGCATTGCTGATGCGTGATATAAATGTTTATAAAGTGTTGAATGTATAATGTGACATGACTGATTAAGTGTATGTGATCTAATGTGATAATATGTTATGTGAAATTAGTATGATGCATGAATTGAGTGAACCATCGATGATGGTTACCTCATTGAGTTCGCAAAACTCATCAAAATTGTAACGTTGTCTTTTCAGGACCGAGAGACAAATTTATTGAGTAAGAGGCTCTGCGTACTTTTGGCAAAGAGAAGTCATGGCTCAAAGGTAAATTTGGGGTAGAGTGGATAGATTATATGTAATTTCCTCTTTCAGTAGTACTTTTGTACTAGGTTTAATTATGTACATGTAGTCAGTGTTGAAAGATACAATGCAGACCCTTGAGTTTGTGAAATGAAATGAGTATTGGTCTTTAAAATATTGTGATTTCCATATAATGTTGTAGTGTTCGAACATAGCGTGCCCTTATCGTAGGATATGCATCGGAATGACCTCCGGGCATGCCGTCGTGTATCCTTCAACAAGGGGGCGCTATATTTTTGGGTGGGATCTGGCTCTTATGGCTAAAGGATTTTGACATCTTTGTGGAAATAACACATCGTCAGTTTATTCATACTACGGTTACTAATGCTTTGGGATCCTTTGACCTCACCATAGTCTACGCCAACCCTACTGTTTCTAATCAAAACCTACTCTGACCTTATTTATGCGAGTTAAGCAGATCGATCCAAAAATCATGGCTCATAGGCGGGGATTTTAACGCGAAGTTGGAAATCTCCAATAAACAGGTTGGAGTCATTTCAGCGAGGATTGTTAATAAACATTTTTAGGATTAGGTGCATGGAAGGGGGCTCCATGATTTGGGTTTTGTAAGATCCAAGTTTACTTGGAAATAAGGAACCGTACAGGCTCAGTTAGACCACGCCTATGGATCCGCATCATGGCTGGAAACCTTTCCGCACATAACGAATCATCATCTACCTTTCATGGGTTTAAACCATAGACCATTGTTAATTTAATTCGAGCAACCCACCCATCGACCTTCTGGATTACCAGTGTTTAGATTCCAAAATGCTTGGCTCACCCATGCAGCTTTCGACGAGGTCGTAGCCAGGCACTAGACTCCGACGGCGAAAACGATGAGCACGACGTTAGATACTTTTTCTACCCATCTAACACGCTAGAATAAGGAGGTCTTTGGTCATATCTTCTTTCGGAAGAGATGGTTGGTAGCTAGCTTGGAGGGTATTTAGCGAGCCATGATGCTGGGTACTACTGATTCGCTATTGGAGTTAGAGGCGTGTCTCAGTGGAGAATTAAACCAGTTGTTATGCGAGGAGGAATTTTATTGGCACCAGAAAGCTAGATGTGACTGGATCACGAAAGGGGATCGGAATACCAAGTATTATCATACTCTAACCCTTTCCAAACAGAAGAAGTTAAAAATCGAGTATCTCTGTGATTCCAATGGTATGCGCCTCTCTGATCCAGATCAATTGAGAAACTTAGCCCGAGAGTACTTTCAACAATTCTACAACAGGCATGATGACTACCAGACCATTGTTCCATTGGTAAGAGATTTTCCTCAGTTACCGATGGAGGGAGAATTAGCCCTCAATTTACCAGTTCACAAAAGCGAAATTAAACATGTGGTATTTGATATACCACCGAATAAAGCCTTTGGAGTCGATGGATTCATAGCTTTATTCTTCCAACATCGATGGAGCACTGTCGGGCCTGACATAGTATGTTTCATTCAATAAGTGTTCAGCCTTGAACGCTGGGAACAAGAGCTTAACCAGACCATACTGTTCCTAATACCCAAAATCCCGTCCCCAACTACTATCACTCAATTCCGCCCCATTAGCCTCTATACAGTAATGTACAAAATTATTTCAAAGGTCTTAGTCAATAGACTGAAACCACATTTGGACCATCTTGTGGCAGAAAATCAATGTGGCTTTGTACTAGGCCATCATATTACAAATAATATCATCATAGCACAAGAAATTATTCATTCGATGAGGAAAAAGAAGGGGAAGACCGAGTACCTCGCTATCAAAGTAGATCTGAAAAAAGCTTATGATCATCTCCGGTGGGATTTCATCCACGATACACTCAAGAAACTTGGGCTTCCGAATCTTTTAATTAGCGTCACTATGAGATGTGTCACCACGGTGTCCATGCAAGTTACATGGGATGGCACCCCTTTACTCCGTCAAATGGCATAAGGCAAGGCGACCCGCTCTCACCCTATCTTTTTGTGTTATGTATGGAAAGATTAAGGAACCTCATATCATATGAGGTAGCTCAAGGCCAGTGGAAACCTCTCAAATTGAGTCCGATCGGGCCCCCAATCTCTCACCTGTTCTTTGCAAGTTACCTCATCTTGTTTGCTGAAGCAACAGAACCTCAAACCCAGGTAATTTCACACACTCTCAACTTTTTTTTGTGCGGCATCAGGTCAAACTGTCAATATTGCAAAAACCTGGATTTACTACTTAAGGAATGTCCGTCGGGAAAAAGCGGGACAACTTAGCAGAGCCCTTCATATTCCATGTACCACAAATCTTGGTAAATATTTAGGTGTCCCATTACTCCACGATTGTGCTAAGCGTAATACGTATCAATACATCCTTGATAAGGCACAGCAAAAATTAGTGGGATGGAGGGCATAAGTCTTATCCCTCGCACGGAGAGTAATGCTAACCCAGTCAGTAATCGCTTCATTGCCGATATACACGATGCAGACCATACGTCTCCCACGGCAACTTTGCGATGAGCTGGAGAAATTAATGAGGAACTTCATATGGGGCTCAACGAATACTCAAAGGAAACTGCATCTAGTCAGTTTGGATGTAGTGTGTCAATCAAAAAATCTCAGCGGTCTCAGCATCAAGCATATTCTATCAACAAATAAGGCGTCAATCATGAAACTAGGATGGGAACTACTCACTAAACCGAATATTCTCTAGATTAAGCTCCTGAAAGCTAAATACCATATCACTGACCACCATATTCCACTCACGATCAACCAGACTGGAGCTTAGAGCACTTGGAGGTGAATTTCAATAGCTTGGCCTTTAGTTCGCCAGGGCTTAAACCGGCAGTTGGGAAATGGAAAGCGTATATTATTCTGGATGGGCAATTGATTAACTAGGTAGGGATCACTTGTTCGGGCAGCATTTACTACCATTCTAGCCACGGACTTGTATATGACCGTGTCGGTTTATACTAACGAAACAAGAGGCTGGCAATGGCACCTATTCCAACATTTCCTTCCTACCAAAGCTTGCATGGCTATTTCGAAGGCCAATCCAAATGGAGCCAGTCGCAGTGACGATCGGATGGTGTGGGGACCCACATCCCATAGGGATTTCAAAGTGGCGTCTGCATATGATCTTATCGAAGAGAATTTGCTTTAGGGGTCCACCAACTTTTGGGAATTAATCTGGAAATTAGAGGGCCCTCAGAGAATTCGAGTTTTTCTTTGGTTGCTAGCTAAGAGGAAACTATTGACTAACCAACAATGGGTGAACCGCCACATCTCACTTGATGGTAATTGTCAAGCTTGTGGCCAAGAAGAATCCATAATGCATGCTATGAGGGATTGTCCTCGAGTGCAATCATTTTAGAAGCAATTCACAACTACCGTGATCGATGAGACCTTTTTCCAACAAACACAAGAGCTGTGGATGCACAATAACCTGACGAAAAGGTTGTCTTTTCGCCAGATACCGTGGTCTAATATTTATGGCATTGCATGTTGGTTTCTTTGGCAATGACAAAACAAAAGCCTCTTTCAAGAGGGTTTTGTCTAGCCTGAGGTAGAATCTAGCATTGTTTTGGAATACACTAACTGGGTCAGACAAGCCAACTCAATGGAAAACTGTGTCTTTCGGCACCAAGGCATCCCCTTAGGTAGTTTTGTTGGATGGTCAAAATCACCGGAGAGCTAGGTCAAACTCAACACAAATGGTGCGTATACACCTTGTGTTACAGATACGGATGAAGTTAATATGGATACTGCAGTTCCACGAGACTTATACCGGAGTCAAAGAGCTCCCCAAAAATCCTCACGTTTCAATGATTTTATTATGCCTAAACCTTAGCTTCCTTTCCTTATCTAATTATGTAAGGGATTTTGCATTTATTATTTAGACCTATTTAATCAGGATGTAATCTTCATGATGGGAATAATGAAATTGCCAACTTCTTCCTGATATCTAAAAATCTGAAATCTCCCTCTCGTCCTTTCACCGGTCCCCTCCTTTGTTTCCGGAATTCAAGTGTGCAGCCACTTCAAGCTGTGTAGTGCTTGGGATTTCTTATCACCTTGCTCCCACCGGACCATAGCTGGCGGGTTAATTCGGAATAGCCAAGGCTAATGGTGTTATGGTTTTCAACACAACATCGGCGAAGGCTCAGTAATGACTGCGGAACTTTGGGGTGTTCGATCAGGCCTAACTTTAGCATGGGATCTCGGATATAGAAGGGTGATCCTTGAAGTGGATTCATTAGAGGTTATTAACATTCTCTCTGATCCTTCTCGTATAGTTCTCGCTGAGACACTCTCTCTGATTGCAGGTATACGTGAGCTAATCAACCGAGATTGGGAGGTACAGTGGACACATATCCATAGAGAAGGGAACCATTATGCAGAGAGTTTGGCATCTTTCACCTGGTACTCAAGCCCCGAACTACATATCCTTCGAGAGCCGCCGACGCTCATTCAGGAGCTACTACGACGTGACATGCATGGAGCATTGTACCAAAGAGCACTATGATAGTGATGTTTTCTGTTTTTTGTTTTCTATTTTCTGTTTTCTATTTTTTGTTGTTTTGCTGTAACTTTTCCTAGCTATATATATATATATATATATATTATGAAAAAAGACTATTAAATAACTTTTTAATTAATTATTTTAATATATTTTTAAAATTTTAATTAAAAAATTATTAACATACAAGTTCTTTTTCTCAAGCACATGTATAAAATTCTTAATTATAATTCAAAACACTAATAGTAATTCACCATTAACTATTCATTATTCTAATCATAACAATTAATTTTTAAAAAATAGAGATAAGTGGGTCAATAATCTGTCTTAGAGTAATTTAAATTTTATTTGTTATATTAAAATTAAAAGTTGAACAATCCGAGCATGTCCTTGACTTTTGATTAGATAAGAATTCTTTAATGTATATGCATATTAACGTTATAAACTAAAATTAATTAATTAATTTTCATTTAATGATATTTTTCTAATTTAAATTTAAATTTCTTAAGGGCAACTTCTTTAATTATATTTTAAATTTATTTAATATTTAATCAATTTTATGATAATTAAATTTTTTAAATTTTAAATCTCTTATTTTAATTTTATGAAAGTTACATCTTATAATCTTAACCTTTTACACTTTTAAATCTTTTAAAGATTAAACTTTTTCTCCCCTCACTTGCACGAATCAGGTGAGTCAATCTTCTTCATGGTCAGTGAACATTCTATTCTACTGCAGAACAGGACTTGTGCTACCACTTGGGTCTTCTCATCCCCGCTTAGTTTTGTGACAGTGGACTTTAGAAAGTAAGAAAAAAAGTATAGGACTAATTTGTGTTCATATCAAATTATGACTAATTTGAGTTCACATCAAATTATCTAACTTGATATGAACACAAAAGTATAGGCAAGTTACTTCAATCTTCTAAAGAAAGACATGGAAGTTGTTTTATGTTGTAAAGAATCTGTGGTCATACATGATTTGTGATTTTAAATTTGTGGTCAATTAATTTAAACTAAATCCATTGATTTTGAGATCTAATAAGACAAAAATTGAGTTAAGTTCAATGATTTTTGTAATCCGTAATTGTGTTTGTGATGCGAAAATATTGTTGTGTTTATGTTTTGTTAAAGACACTTGGATACTTCAACAAAAATTAAGTGTTTATAATTTAGAGACGTCACTAATTAAGGCTTGGTTTAGGGGAGCGGTGACGATTGATAACATGCTGAAATTATAAATACTTATTTTCAATAAGTACTGTCAGGATATATTAAATATATATCTTTTGTTTTGACATTTTATTTAATTTAAATTGGACATATAAATTCTGGTTACTTAAGTATTAGAGTTGCAATCAATCTCTAAAATTCGGATTTAAGAGGGATTGACCATTAAGATATGTTAGTTGAATAACAGATAAGATTTTAGTGGGATGATTTCCTAGTTGTGTCACAACTCCTAGTACGTGTGTGCAGCTAGGCGTGGATGAGAAGATAAGCTTTTTTTTAAAAAAAACTAACGGTGTGCGAAAAACTCTGGTGGTGAAGACGTGTGTGTGTGGATTGAATTTTCTAGGTGTTGCGTTTTTTTTTTTACTGAAGAAGACAACAATTGCGTTTTTTGAGTGAATTTGCTGTTGCAATTATTCTTTAGGGAGTGAGGTGTTATTGTCGTTTCAGTGGTGGAATCTTCCTAAGCAATATAGGCGTTATTTTCGTTTTTGGTAGTGGTGAACTATTTTCGTGAGTAAGGGCAGGAGGCTGGTTTGTTTCTCACTGTGCTGTTGTGAGTGTGCGACAGAGTTTATTCTCTTGGTGAAGGGTGGCGTCTTTTTCATTTTTAAGGAGCTGTGTTGTTATTGCTGTGGCTGTGGAGACAAGTTACTGGATTGGAGTTGCTGTCATTCTAGTGCATCGAATCCCTCACCAGTGAAATAAATTGTTTGCTGCTTGTCTATTACCATATCACAAACGTCAATCAAGAGTTGTCCTCCGATTGCTTCTGTGATTGCGGCAGATACTTGAGTTGGCGATAAGCTAAATATTTGGAGACAAATTCAAAGGGAAGTTTTTGTTGATCTCAAGTAGCTGTTCTTTCTTATTTTCAGTTGATTATACACTTGAGATTTTTTATTTTATATTACATTGAGTGAGAGTAGGAAGAAAAATCCTCTGTTGAGGTTAGCACGAGTAGGTCGTGTTATCGGGCGTGAATATCTTTCACGGGAAGGTTGGTTCAGAGATAGTGGCAGATATTGAGAGAAGTTGTGTTGAGTCAATTCTGTGTAATTCTATTAAACTCTCGTGAAAGTGATTAAGCTGGGTGAGGGCCCCGCAGACGTAGGCCGAGTGTGCCGAACTGCGTTACCAAATTTCGGTGTTCCTTTTATTTTAGTTTCAGCGTGTTTTTAATTTTGTTGGTGAAGAAGAAATTTGTGGCTAGTTCGTGAAGTAATTAACTCATTCAGTTTTTTTCAAGTACTTATGTATTTGGGATTGTTGTTTTGGTAACTGCTGAAATATAAAAATAGGTGTTTTGACAAATTCGATTTCAGTTGCTGAAAAGAGATAAAATGATTAAAAACCTCATTGATTTAATAAACTATTAATTGTTGTATAAATAATTAAAAAATATATTATTAATCATATAATTTTAAAGTTATAAATAATAAATTATTAAATTAAAATAAGAAAATATAAATAAAATAAATTTAGTAAATAAATATTTCGAAAAATACATTATTAGTCATATAAATTCAAATTATAAATATTAAATTATTAAATTAAAATAAGAAAATATAAACAAAATAAATTTAGTAATAAAATATTTCACCTTACTTAAATACTATTGAAAAAAACTTCATTTTATTAATTAAGTAAGGGTACAATGAAAAATACTAAAATATCATGAGGTTATTATTGGAAGGTAAAATTTCTACCGAATAAGCAGTTTCCTACCGCAACCCCTTTTCTGCTTATCTATTTATGCGGTGGCACTATAGTATTCTCCAAACAGCAGTTGTCAGCCACAAATCCTAATGTGTAACTATGTTAAATAAAGTTTAGGGGAGTCAGACCTTACTGAGTAGGCTCAAACCTTCCTATGATACCCAATACTATGCGTACAATCATATATGAATATCAAAATGCATACACATCATGTTATACATCTAATCATATCAACAACATAAATAAATTGTGAGGAAGAATATTCGTAGGATTCCAATCTCCAAGGGTAAGCCCTCACAACTCTAAATCTCAAATGGTTGTGGAGAGCTATGCATTACTAATGGCCCATCCATACTTCTATACTCATATAGTCCTAAAGCTCTCTTAATATGAAGGCCTGCAGTGATTGTACTTTGACAATAATACACTACCATCATTGCCTGTGAAAATGAAGTGGATGCTTTTGTAACGATATCATAGCAAAATACAAAAAGTTAATTACTCACCTTTTAAACTTTAAAAGTCTTATTTTATTTATTTAACTTTCGATCTAATTTTTAAAATATTGCTAATAAAAATTAAATTAAGTAGAATATTATTTTAAAAATTTTAATAATGAACATCAATAAAATTTATTATATAATAATATTAGTATTACCTTAATCAAAATATAAGAGAAATTATCAAATCGTAATATAAATATCTTATATATCAATACAAAATGTTTATCAAATTAACTTTTTGTAAACATATTTTAGTTATATGTGAAAAATTGATTAAAATTAAGTTAAATTGTAATATAAGTCACTTAGGTTTTTAATTAAAAAATAAGTATCAATTTTAAATTTTTGTTTAAGACTCATGTTCACGTGATTTCTTTTGCCTTCTTCGCGTTGCGGTTGGTAAAATGGATTGTCCAGAGACTTAAGTGGACGACTTTTGACAATTCCAATTCAACCGACACCGGATGAGACGTCAGGCCAACTATAGGACCTGGACTTGGAAGTGTCTGCTCGAGTCTTTCTCCTCTTTCAATCCATCCAATCCAAGAGCTACTTACAGTATCTTTATCACTTACAAGTGTCATTCGCTCGAGTCTTTTTCCTCTTTCAAATCATCCATCCAATCCAAGAGCTATTTACAATATCATTATCAAATCCATCTCGAGTCAAAATATTTGTGTTATTTCTTGAGTTGACGAAGATAATTTTCAAATTTTGATAAAATTTAGAGTTTTGAGGAATTATTTGATACAAACTGACAATAGGTTGGGTTTGGCTCGAGTTCAAGCTCAGGTTAATCTAATTTTTTATTTAAATTTTAAAACAATATAATTTTATTCAAAAAGTTATTGTTTTTAGTTGAAATTTTTGCATTTCGGATCGAGTGAGATCCAACAATTCAAGCTTGAGCTTAACTCGAAGCCCAATTTTTTTTAAAAACTAGAATTTAACTTAAAACTCAACTAACTCACATCCATCTCCAGTCATAATATCATTCTTAATTTGATGCTTATGAAATTATTTATATTTAATAATAATTTTTGGTAGAGTTAAAATATTTTGATTAATTTTTTATAAGAATATTGAGTTGAGGTGATTTAAAAATTATAAAACATTTTAACCATCATTCTCCACAAAAACAAAAGAAAGGAGTGAAAATGAGAGAGAAGCTTGCACAAGCTGATTTGAAACTAAAAGATTGAATAAAAGATTCATGTAGAAGCCAATAAAATTTTATAATAAGAAACATTTTACATATAGCTTTCATATTGTAACAGGTAGTATATGTTAATTAGAGCTTCTATGGTAATTATTTGTTTTGGATGTTTAATTTATAATTAATGATAAAGAGAAATTAAGTGTTCTTTTTATTAAATTTAGAAGTATTAGCATGTATCCAAAATTAACATGATATGATTATGAGAATTTACTTCTTATAAGTATGTTATTAAAAACTTTTAACAATACTTTCTTAACCAAAAAAATGACATAATTACTTTAATCAAACTATACAAGAATTTATCAAAGTGTAGAAAAATGTTTGTCAATTTAATATTCTCTAAATATACTTTAGTTATATGTTATAAATTAACTAAAATCAAGCAAATTATAAGTAATTAAATTAGAGTAATTATATTACCACTATCCTATCAGTAACAGTCACTTACATAAGTATTAATTTAACGAATAATTTATCTATCATTTTTTAAATGTTTATACTATAAATTATTTTAAGGACACATATTCAAAGGCTAAAAGACATAGATCTCATATACAGTTTTTTAAAAATTTAAAAATTCCCTAATCTTTAAATTTTTCAAAAATTTTAATTTTTAATTTTTCAAAAAAATTACTTATTTTAGATAATAACAAAAAACTCGCAAATGAATATCAGATATAAACTAATCAAATGTCACTAGTATGATAACTCTAACTCAATTCTTAAACTTGACTCGAATTGATTATTATACGTTTGATTTTCATATCGCGTGTGTTGAAAGTTTAAAGAAGATTTTAAAGAAACTTGAAATTAAAATGATTTTTTTCAAAAACTTTAAAGATAAACAAAATCTAAAAATTTTTTAACTAAAGAGGAAGTTTGTGTCTTTTACTCCATATTCAAATGATTTCTTTTGCTTCTTCTCCGTATAGACTTAAGTGAATGACTTTGACATCCCAATTCTATATTTCAATCGACACGAGACGACAAGTTAAGCTATATACGCTATCAAATATACATATATGTATAATTAAAATTAAGGGGGTGCTTGTTTGGGGGTATGAAAAAAGGGGTATAGGTATGGAATAAAAAACTGAGTTTGGTAAGGGGATCTAATTATAGGGTTATTATTTTGATTACCCACTTTTGGGTAATACTCCATTCCTCTCCTAATCTAGAGGAATGAGTATCA
>JAOSBN010046177.1:0-14961 GCA_027563595.1 Erythroxylum suave
ATACTCCAAAATTTCCATCAATCCATGAAATAAATCCTCCTAGACTTGACATAACAAGTAAACTCCAATAATAATAAATAAATTTATCTAACAAGATCATAAAATTCATTCAATGCATGTTTACTAAAATAATAAAAAAAATTCGGGGTCCAATAAATGAGGTAACCATCATTGATGGTCCACTTAATTCATGTAACACCTTATCACACATAATAAATATTTCACATCTTTGCATTTTGCAAGAAATATCACATATCACATTCTCATTCAAATACAATGTACCAATACATTTTAATCAGTTAAACACATATATAGTAAAATGTATATGCAATGCACGTGAGACTCACTTTCACTTTTTATTGTTGTTGTTATGACCGAATGCCTTTTTACTAGCTCATATCCCTTAGTGGATATCGAGTTATACCAGATAATGTCTCATATCCCTTAGTAGATACCGGGTACTTTCACAACTAAGCCTGAGGCTCTGATCACAGTATGAACTTTAAGCTCTTTACACTGGGAACTCTGGTCACAATTGCCTTTATCTTTCATGCATTCATGTAATGGAATGCTTCACATTCATATATATACAATCAATCACTTTATTTCAGTTTCAGTTTCAGGTTCACATTCACATTTATCATCAGAACTTGGTCCGACATTCAACAATAATGTGGAGTATCACTTATTCATTCAAATTCACATACAAGGAGCACTTTAATATCACAATCATCAAATCAGAATCTTCGGACCTTCATGTCTAGAATCAGTATAATCAATCACACATTCATATGAGAATTCAATCATAATCAAAACAGTTAATTGAGTGAGACCATCTATGTTACTCACAGTTTGCTCTTAAAGCTATTGCCTCGAAGTTATGGCAATGTCAGGAAGTGGTTGGTCTACTTGTTCTTCTATATGCAATCATATACGAAATTTACACATTCAGATAAATAGTCAATCATAAGCACATTCATGAATGTATCACATATTGTGCATGTTTAATGACAATTTCTTGGGTATGTTTCTTTAATACACTTTATAAGCAATTTCAACACCTTCTAAACATTTTTTAATCTAAAAAACTCTTTACTCTCTTCAATCCCTTCATTCAACATCAATTAAAACGTTTAAGAACTCATTTAAACCCTACATACCTCATATGGTATCAACCTTACTTAAATTTGAATGAAAAATATCCAAAAATTCACTTTTTAATAAAACCTATCAGGTCATCGTGACTTTATTCCTTCATCAGTAGTGTCACGATCGTGCCTTTCCTCATCCTTCAGTAGAGTCACGATCGTGTTGATGCACGATCGTGGCCTACTGTGTTTTCTTCCTTTTCTTTCTTTCTTTCTTGTCATTTTCTACTTACAACTAGATGTTTTTAGACAACACTTTCTCTAATAAAATTTTCCTCTATGTCTTAGGTTTCTAATGACACTAAATTCATTCATTTTAGTCTAATATCGTGCAAGTTATCATCAAAATACTCTATATTGTTCCTTATGTCTCAACAGAATACTACTTTCAACTTTGCTACATTTCAGGGCTCTTATGCATGGAATTAAAATTGTACTTCTTTAAGAAAGTTGTAGAAATATGTTCCTAATTTAATATGAACTAAGAATCAACTCATTTGAAAATCAATAGCTTAAGATATAATCAAAATATCGAAGCATGATCAATGAAAATTCTCCAGTTCATAACATTCCAACCCATTCCCTCACTTTGATTCAGTCAATCCTTTTCCAAATCAGTTCAAATGAGTCTAAATTTTCATAGAGAGGAAATGAATGTCTTAGGAGTGTATTGGTTTAATTTTCAAGTCATTTGGAGGTTAGATGAAAAATTTATAGCCAAAAGATTCAAAGCTATTCAGTAAAATACACTAGTGTATATGCAGCCTCCAAACCACCAAAATCTGACACGCAACCATCACCTTCTTTTACACTTTCGTTTCATCAAAAACTTATCATTTTATCATTTTTGTATCAGAACCTCACCCAATTCATGAATTTATGCATCTATGTCTCATTATCTATACACTTTCCGATTCACTAATCATCAATGAAATTGCTTCTTCCTATCCCACTTATACATGAATTTATTCACAAATTCTCAAACATCGTCATAAGCAGTTGTAGTATCTAAAAAAAAAACAAATAAAACCACCACTTGTTTGATTCTTCAATGAATTCCAGCAGTGAAAAAAAAAGGTAGGGCTTCGGTGGTTAAACAAAGAACAAGGAAAGTATTAGTGTTGCATGCTTTCGGTGGAGAAGAAACAATAGTCATTTTCCATATTCAAACAAAGCAACAAATTTTCTTAATTCACTACCACATGTCACTTTGCATGTGAGCCAATTGTCACTACATAATCAGTCCATGTGTCACACTATCATTCGTCCATAATTCAACATTTTTTTAGTCCAAAAATACTCCAAATTATTTGAAATTCTCTAAAATGCACCAAAAATTTTGAAAAAATCATAATATTCTCCAGATAAATTTTCAACACAAATAATCCACAATTTACATTTTAATAGCATTTATAACTCAATTATACCTGAAAAATGTCAATGAATGCATGTACAATTATTTTATGTATCAACAATAAACATTCACATATTTGTGAATATGCAATGATGCATAAGCATGCAATGTACTTCTATCATAGTGAACTCAACTTCCTATTCTGGGTCTAGACTCGAACATGGGATGCTACATTATATATATATTCAACTCTTTTAATTTATCTTTAATTCTCTAATTAAATAATTTATATCTATAAATCAAGATTCACATCTAGTAATGCATCCTGACTATCAAAATATTTAGGAATGTTAAAGTAGTTTTGACTAACAATTTTATGCTTGATTTTTCCTTATAATTCAATTCTTTCATTGTCTAATGTTCTGATTAGACATAGAGTATGAAATTAATGTCTACTTTATTTGATTCCAATCATATTATTTCTTTACCATTAGTAATTGATTTGATTAATGACATTTGAAAACTATTTTTAAAGTATCATTTCGCTTTTGTTTCACCTTAGCTAAGAACTTCTTAAATTAATACTAATCAAATATAATATAATGTTCTCCTTAATCACTTTAAGATAATGAATCCTATACTGATCACTCAATTGCCTCCATATAGTTCATGTTATATCCAACGACTATTGACTGAGCTAGCTTTGACTGTAATAAGTAGTAACAGAATATTATAATCCCTATATGAGATACTTTGATAATCTCAAGTCAAAGGATCACTTGTACAATCATCACAATGAGAATTTTTATAGATATACAAGTAATGTTCTAAATGAAATTCTCATATGTGTTAGTTCAATGAACTTGTTCTTAAATAAGTATCTACATGTTTATTTAAATATTTCCATACTTTAGTTTATGAGATCAACTATTTCCTTCATAAGGAAGAAACATAACATATGCCATCTTTTTTACGCTTTATTAGTATTCAATCTTAGTAAAACAATAACTAATAATAATTTATGGATTGTACACAATGCGATATAAATCTTATAATATGATCTCATCATCATTTCATTTGTAATGTTAATTTACCCAATAGACTTTATCATATTCATTTGAATATGTATAAGATAAAGAATAACTTTAAATAATTATGTCACTAAACTACAACCAAATAATTAGTTGTAGTATATAAACCAACATATACAATATGAGCATATTGTCATATCTTTACTAAGCATGTATGGCATTTTGACTATTGAATCAATCTCTTCAGTAGATTTTGTATGATATACTTTTTCTTATGTATCACTTCTTTACTCTTCTTTGATATCATTTATTTCATCATATCATAATTATATTCAATTCTTGCACTAAAATAAAATTGTCAATTTTGAAATTCTTTAAGTTACCAATCAAAAACGATATTCCCCCATTCTAAATTCTTTTGAATTACATTTAATTTGTTTCCTGAAATAGTCTCATAAGATCATATTATGCATGATCCTTTGATAACACCCTAAAGTATTATACCTCAAATTTAATTCTTAGGAATTAGTAACAGTTATAAAGGTATATTATGAGAATCATTTAACTTTAAATGTCTTATAGAAGGTAAGTTAAGATCTTATGACTTATATTAGTCCCTTTTTATAATCAGTTATATATATAGTAGGAGTCATATGTTATGACATTAACTTCTTTTCATTTATAGTAGATGTGTTTTATTCATGAAATATCGTACCAATATTAGTTCAAACATCTCTAATTTTTTACTTAAGTTTATTAATTTACCATAAAATTCATCTTTCAAAACTCACATCTAATAACTTAGGACATATATAGTGACCATTCAACCATTATAAAATAAATTTCTTCTATTTTTATTATCTAAGGCAAAATTTATGGTTTAAGCTTCTTACTCTCAATTATTACGTAGATTAAAAACTTTAAACCTATATCATCCTCTTTTCAAATATGTAAGAATTTTTTTTCATTTCTTTGCAATGTGTTTATTTATATTTTTAATTAATATCTTTTAATTATCCTACTAGCAAAATGTATCTTTAGTATTTTACATAGTATAATGTACGTGAGACTACTAATTACATTAGAATTAAGAAATCTTTTTTTAACCTCTTCTTCTTCTTATGACATTTAAGGATATTGCTTATTACAAAAGTCCTCACTTTTAGCAATGAGCATGATATAATGGTTTATAATCTTACATCCTAAATTGTTCAAGTATTTACTTGATATATACGTAGCTTGTAAAAGTGAAAACAAAATTCTTGCACAATATTTAGTGATCTTAAGTTCAAAAGTGGATATAGTGTCACCTATATTCTTCATCTTAGATGTGGTTGATAACCAATTTATTTAATTATTCATTTACTTTATAGACTGATCGTTATTGCTAGCTATCAAAATATCATCCCACTTATAATAATAAAATGAAAATTTTATTCTTAGAATTTTCAATATATACCTAACATCTTTTTCATCATTCTAAAATTATATGATATAATTACAGTATGAAAATTAATATATCACTACCTCCAACACTAGATTAGACCATAGATTAACATTAACATTCTATTATAGTATGAAAATTAATATATCACTTCCTCCAACACTTGATTAGACCATAGATTAACATTAACATTCTAAACACTTTATGATCTTAACCCTTTTAAAAGAAACATAATAGTTGTTCCATATAGATGTATTCATTCAGTTCTCCATTTAAGAATATAGTTTTCACATCTATTTGAAGTGATTTAAGATCCATTCCACCGCTTAAAATAGAATAAGTTGAATTGACGTAATCCTCTCAATAGGCGATAAAATACTCTCATAATCAATTATTTCCCATTGTATGTTTCATTTTGCGACTATATGTAAATCATATCTTTCACTTAATTTTGAGAATCCATTTTCTTTATATGGGTTTACATCCTTTAGGAAGATCAAAAAAGTCTAAAACTTGGTTTTATATCATTAAAGATAATTCTTCTTTTATTGCTTTAATTGTTTATCCCTAGCAAAACTAGATAGAGGATTTTAACATTTCTCAACTTATTATATACTTGTGGAACTACCATAAAGGTTTCTCCTTTAATGTCAAAAGGTCATCTAGGATTAATCCTCTAACATTGTAATCATAAGTGAAGATTTTAAGCAACATATCTCTTTACATGCATTATTGCTCCCTGGAGACCTTTAAAGAGGTATCCAGTTTAAGATTCAACCTAAGGAAAAGCTTTATTTGTTTTTCTGTTTAATCATATTCCAATGCCAATATGATTCCTTCTTCACCAGGATCGAAGCTTGAGTAGCTTCCTTCAAATATCTAAGGGTCCCTATCTCTACTAGAAGACTAAATGCTACAGATTACACCTAATTATCAATTATATTGGAAGATGATTTCAATGTTAGTGTAACATGCTTTTATCTTATAGTGAGAGATTACAAATAGCAATATATATGCTTAACAATCTCTATGCTTACTAGCTTTCCATTTAGCTCTACCAAAAGGAGTGATGCAAAGAATTGACAAGTAAATAAGAGACTTCATTTATATAGGGCCTAACAACTATACAAGATTTTTAAGCATTAAGTTCAACACTTTATGTGTAGAAAAACATAATGGAGACCTTGGCTTAACCTTTATCAAAAGCATGGCTAAAGTATTTATTGCTAAAAGATTATGATAAATTTATTCTGAGAAGGAGAACTTGTGGATAAGTGGATCCATATATACCATTTAAGAAAAGAAAGCATATAGACTATCAAGATAAAACCAACTCACTCTTATATCTTTCAAAAAATATTGCACACAAGGAACTTTATGCAACTTTATATAAAGCACAAAATAGGCGATGAAGAAGCAAAATATTTTTGGTTTGACAATTGGCATTCTCTTAGGCCTTTATACAAGCTTACAAACTTTAGTTCCCTTAAAGCTATTGTCCTTATTAGTACCAAGGTTGGAGATACCTTGTGGAATGGGCCCTAGCATTAGCCTTTTCATTATATGCAAGGTTTTTAGGAGATAATTTGACTTATGCCTGTTACCTTCTTAACATAACTACTCCTTACTATATTTAATAGACTCAAGACAATAATTTGAAATTTTCCAATGGTTCTTATAAGAAGTTATTAATGGATTCACCTATACGAATGAGCTACTTCAAGTTGGTATAGGAGTCTCAATCACTCCCTCATGCTCATTCTTATTATGGTAGCAATTTCTCAAAGACTTACCCCCAGAGATAGGATCAAGTAAGTTTTCAATTGATAATCTAGATTGTGTTCTATATGAAGATACCCAGGAGAACCATGGACACCTTTTCTTTTAAAGTACTTTTTCCCTAAGCATTATGGAATACCCTCCTTAGGCTCTTTAATATGCAATGTCTAGCAAGCAATGTTTAAGAATAATTGAATGGGCCTATAAACTTATTATGGAGTACAAAGGGGATAAGAAACTCTTTAGGATTAGTTTTGAGATGTTTCTGTATCATATTTGGCAAGAAATGAATGGCAAAATGTTTGGGGATACTAGGATGGATATTAATACTAGCCTAACCAAACTTTTGTTCAAGCTCCAATTAGTTGTATTAGCATAAATAAGTGCTTTGTATCCATCTCCTGATCTAAATTCTAAACTTTCCTTATGAGTAGTAGCATTAGGCTATAATGAGACTTAAACCAGTCATCTAACATGAGTTATAGCTGAGGGGAAGGCCTAATCATAATGTATTTATAAAATTAGAGTTTTGATGACCAATTTCTCTTTAGTTAATGAAATTCCTTAATTAATTTTATAAAAAAAAGTTCACATTGGATTATAATATCCATTTACCATAAACTAATTCATCATTTCTTCAATCACTCTAACTAAGATGCACTTCATCTAAATGATCTTTACTTACTAGAATAGTCTGATTTGATATCTAATATAAAGATAAGTTTTGTCCTATATTTGTTTACTTTAGAAACCTATCATCTAAGAATGTGATATCTTAGGATTTAAATTCAATTACTCTTTTGTTACTTAATTCACCCATGAATATAATACCCTTTGGAATGTTCATATTATCTTTAAAAAAAACATTTATTTCCCATAAGACCTAATTTCCTATACTCATATAAGGGATCATAAATGTAGGCAGCACATCTGTAAGGTTTTAGCTATAAGAAATCAAGTATTTTGTCTATTTATAACTTATATGATCTTTCAATAACTAATTTGGTACACACATAGTCAAGTATATGTAATCGTAAATAATGCATCATAATAATAAATGATAATAAAATTTGACTTTTCCATTATAGACCTAACTGTTATGAGAATAGTTTTATTTCTCCTCTCTTTAACACCATTTTATTGAAGAATTAAGGGAATAGTTAACTATATATCTATTCCTTTGTTCATTTTATAACCATTTAATTTAATCAAATAAGTACTCTTATCTCAATCTTCAAACAATCACTCTTATCCTTAACCCTCAGATAGGTACAGTTATCCCAATCATATTTTTAGGTTTATATTTAGTGCATTTTACTTATTTATTTAATTATGTTTATTTTTATGGCAATTAATTAATTCATATTTCATTTTTAGGTTGAATTCATTTATTTGGAGTAAAAAGAACGAATTTATACAAGTTTAGAACAATTTTGAGTTACTTTGACCAAGTTATGAAGCTATACAACAAGAATACAACTAGTACAAAACCATGTACATGCCTATATTCTTTAATATTTCTAAATCTCAAGCTTACATGGTTGTGTCTGAAGAGTTTGAAACACACTAATTGTTTTTATGTGTTACATGCCTGTGTTCAAAAGATACATACATGTGTTATATGTTAATAAGCTTATGTTCACATTTTAGATCTATGTTTATACATGTCTTTTCTCTAGTTGGAATTTCATTTTTTTAGTACTTGACCATGTAGATGCCCTTATACCACCCTAAAATCTTAATTTTAATTTATAGAAGGCAAAAATGAAGGGTATAAGAGAGATAAAGATTCAGGAAGCATAATTAAATGACCTAGAGCTAAAAAAGACAAAGAATAAACAAGGAGAAATATTTAAAGTGGATTTCCATTGATCTAAAGTGAGTTTCATGAAGATTAAAAGGGATTTCATCATGTTTCTTTTAGTGTTGATGTTATGTCTTTCGTGATTAGGAACAAAACCTTTTTAGTACCTAGATAGGAAGAATCTCAAAATGGATTTTATAGTTTGATTTCATTTTAATTTAATTTATTCTTCAGTTTCATTGACATTTGATTATGCTTTCTTTATTGTTCTTGGATTAGTATGTTCCAGTATATTGATTCATGCTTGATTTTATATATTTGAAATTGAGAAATATTTTGTATGAATTGATTTAGCATAATCGAAAATAGTTGCATGCAACCCTATAGATAGGTTTATATAAATCTTTTATATTAGGGTCCAACCTAATATAAGAATTAATAAATTAATGAATATAAGTCTAGGGTTTAATTGAAAAAAGATTTTTATTAATCAACCTAGGATTAATTATTAATAATCTTGAGAAAGGTATAACGCAATTGATGAATTTGCACAGCTTGATGAACTTTATATTAAATTGATGTGTTAAGTCTTATGCATATAAGAAGCCTTATGATGATTCATTATTTGGGTACCAGTGTTATTATTTATTATTTCTTAGTTCAATGTTTGTTGTAGATAGTTAATTGTATTAATTTCTTGTAGTTTATTGCTTTTAATTTAAAATTTGATCAATCACCCTTCCCATTTATTGATAGTTAAATAGTAAAAAAAAAATTGATACTAGTACTCATAGTCTCTGTGGTTTTGACATTTGGTACTCAATAACCTATATTATAAAAGTGATAAGTGCACTTGTCTAGCAAGATCTATAAGGTAGGAGATCGAACAAATGCTACTAATAATCACTACTAAAGGTGATGAAATAAGTGCCTTATGATTTATTTTCACATTCACTAGGCCATACATATCTAATTGAATTAATTAAAATGACTTAATAACTCATTTCTTTTTATCAAATTTTTCGTTCCATTGTACCAACTAGACAACATTCATACGTAGCCAATTATACTTTATTCAGGTTTCTTAAGAAATCATGTTCAACTAATCGATCTTGTATAATATGACTAAGTCTAACATGGTACAAACTAGCACTAATATCATTAGTACTAAAAAGTTTAAAGAAATACTATTTTTTCTTATTTGATAAAAATATTTAATATTATAAAACCATGCCTATAGTAATTATTGTTGAGAAAAATAACCATTCCACTACTATGAAAATTGCAGTAACTAAAAAATATGACATAAATTATTTTTTGTCAAATCTTGAGAGAAAAAATATATTATGTAGGATAGGGGTCAACCTAGTATACATAACTAACTTACATGTGCTTTTCCTTTATACCTTAACTTTGGAGTTGTCTCATAAATACATCCACCATATCCCATATAGAATTCATCATAATTCTACTAATGCTTTTCGTTCTTATATTATATGGTTTATAGTTCCCAAGTTTACAGTTTATAATAGATGTTAATTAGAAAATTATAACTAGAGATATATTCCATATACTAATTTATATTATTTGGTGTTACTTTTTTAAGCTTGCGACAATCACAAGCAAAGTGACCTTTCATGCCATAATTATAACATTTCACTCTTTTCGTGTTTTTCTTTTTGGGAGGATCTATTCCTTTCCTTATTTTAATTAAGTGAAAGATTCTTTACTTTCATTATAAACTCACTCTTTAGTATGTGATTTATTTATAGCTACTACTAGTATAAGAATGGTATACAATTATTTTGTATAATAATTCAACCCAATTTCTTGAAAGATATTCAATTATAACTAGAAATAGAGAAAAAATTAATCAAACTATTTTATATATGTCAAAAGTCCCCATGAGTGAATCAAAATTTGGATTAGCATTGATCTCACCTTAATCACCCCATCTAGGTATGATATTTCCGCTCAGATTTGGCCTGATGTCAATAAACTTGACCTGGTTGACAGATTTAGGTTGGACTTTAGTTTTTTCTAATTTTTAGGCTTTAAGTTGGGGCTTTTTGGGCCAACTCCGCCTGAAACTAAAATAAAATTTTTTCCATTTGCATTATTTTAATATAATAAATTATATTTTTTGGGTTTAGACCATCCTGATCAGGCATTGGGCTACCGAAGCCCATTCAAGTTGGGCTTAAGTTATCAATTTTAAGCCCATTCAGGCCTTGATTAAGGCTTAGACCCTTTTATAAAGCCCAGGCCTGGTCCAACCTCATGAAATCCCACATCGGTTGGAGAGGAGAATGAAATATGCCTTATAAGGGTATAGATACCTCTCCTCCATAGATGCGTTTTCCTGGCTAGGTTGGGAAGAGCAAAATTGTGAGGGCTTGGGCTGGGCCCAAAGTCCAAAGCCCGAAGAAAATAATAAATATGGATGGGTGGTTTGGGCTAAAATAAGTCGTATCAGTGCAGGTTCCAGACCCGTTGTGCTAGATAAACTGGGCCCTAAAGAGGGCTAGGCCCTAAGGGGCGGATAATGTGAAATCCCACATCAGTTAAAGAGGAAAACGAAGTATGCCTTGCCTTATAAGGGTATGGATACCTCTCTCCCATAGACACGCTTTCCTAGCTAGGCTAGGAAGAGCAAAATTGTGAGGTTTTGGGCTAGGCCTAAAGCCCAAAGCGGACAATATCTATGAAAGGGTGGTTTGGGCTGTTACAAATGGTATCAGAGCCGATTCTCGACCCATTGTGCCAGCAAGGATGCTGGGCCCAAAGGAGGGTGGATTGTGAAATTCCACATCGGTTGGAGAGGAGAACAAAGTATGCCTTATAAGGGTATGAATACCTCTCCCCTATAGATGCATTTTCCTAACTGGGCTAAGAAGAGCAAAACCGTGAAGGTTTGGGCTGGGCATAAAGTCCAAAACAGACAATATTTATGGGAGGGTGGTCTAGGCTGTTGCAAATGGTATTAGAGCCAGTTCCCAACCCGTTGAGCCAGCAAAGATGCTGGGCCCAAAAGGGGGTGGATTGTGAAATCCCACATCAGTTGGAGAGGAGAACGAAGTATGCCTTATAAGGGTATAGATAACTCTCCCTTATAGATGCATTTTCCCGGCTGTGCTGGGAAGAGCAAAACGTGAGAGTTTAGGTTGGGCCCAATCTCCAAAGCGAACAATATCTATAGGTGAGTGGTTTGGGCTGTTATAAATGGTATCAGAGCTGGTTCCCGACCCATTGAATCAACAAGGATACTGGGCCCAAAAGGGGGTGATCAGCAAGGACCCTGGGCCCAAAGGGGGTGGATATTGTGAAATCCCACATCGGTTGGAGAGGAGAACGAATTGTACCTTATAAGGATATGGATACCTCTCCCCCATAGACGCATTTTCCTAGCTGGGCTAGAAGCAGACAATATTTATAGTAGGGTGGTCTAGGCTGTTACAAACCAAATGCCATCTCTTGTCTACTTTCTCATTTTTAGAATCAAATCACTACTTTGTATTATGAATCTTATTGACCGCAACTTTCTCCAAACCTTCAGGATATATCCGGGATGTTATTATTAATTTGATCAAAGAAACACTTTGCAGTTCCCCTATAGAAAGATCATAGGGAGGAAAAGTCATTAGAAAACTTTCCTGAGTTGTATTTAAAAGAGTCTCTTCTCAACAAGTTTTAATTATAAGTTTGAAATAGTTCAACATCCTATATGATATAGATGTCGAACTCATGCCTATATGACATGATCGATTGCTGGCCTATAATCTGATAGTGTCAAATTGAAAGGCCATATTTCATCTCTATTACATAATAAAACATGAGAGTTTCTCCAAATGATGAATAAACTAATAAGTTTAAATAAGAAGTAATATAAAATAAACCAAAATTTTTATCTGAATAATCATGGAAAGATCAATGGATTATCTAATTATAGATGAAAAAGAATCAATCCCAAGATAAAGTAGAATAAATTGGGTTATTTAATAATACTACTCTCAGCTCCTTAATATTAAACAAATTCCTATAAATATTAAAAGAAAATCATGTAATAGTCTAGGTGAGCCCATTATGTTTTAAATAAGATATTAAAAATCAATTTTGTTCATATCCTTATTGACCCCACCAGAATAAACTTAGTTCTATTAGACTTTAATTGAATTATACTTAAATTACTGAAGCTCTTAGGCTAATTTCTTTTATAGTCTTTTTGGGTTCTTAAGAATTTTGGATTTTTTTTCCAATTGTTCATTTGAAGCTACCATAGTGCATTCTCTTCTTACTTTTAGCCCATTATGAGTATGAATCATCCATATACACTTTAGTATATTGCTTGAAAGCTCTAAGATGTTTATCTTGAATTTGTATCTTATAACATCCTCCATCATCCTAAGATTGCATTATGGATTAGGTGCACTAACTCTCTTAGTTAAAAATTCACATTTGATATTAGCCTCTCTCTCTCTCTCACACACACACACACACACACATATAGAGAGGGAGGGAGAGAGAGAGAGAGATAGACAGACACACCCATTTATTTTATAGATATCCAACTTAATAGTAAATGGCCCTAATTTGATTAAAGAGGTACTACAAAAATATATTGTAAGTGTAAAACAGTGACAAGGATATTGTCACTGACTACAAAGATGATGGCATATCATTGATGTTGGTAGTATTGGGGTTTTGAGACTTCAATTAAATCAAATTCTATGTTTATTGCTCTGATTTGTTTACTGTGTTGAAGTTTTTAAAACAAAACATACAGTATTTAAAGTTTAAAGTTTTATAAAAAGAAAAAAAGGAATTAGGTTCAGTCATGTTTGGCTAGTGTTCTTCTTCGTAAATTTCCAGAAGCACAAAAACGTATCTGAATACTATCCATCTCGACATTAGTTCTTTAGCTATTAATGAATTCTATATATTTTGGATTTCAATCAAACTTTTTTTTTCTTTTGCTTACAAGGGAAACGAAACAAAAATGAAAACAAAAATAGAACAATGCAGGTCAGCTGTAAGCTAAGCCCTTGCGATACAACATTCCTTGCTTATCTAGAGAAAGGCACTCCTGTACTTCCGTTGGAGGTGTGGATAGAACGTGTAAGCCCGGTCGGGCTCGTAGAGCTAAAGAAGCTAGGCAATCGACACTGTGGTTCCCCTCTCGATAAACATGGTGGAATTTGACCTCCCAATTATGAGTCAGCAGCTTACGTAGTCCCTGCACCAAAGTAAAATCCAGAGTCAGGTCGAAAATGGAGGATGAGAGAATATTAATTACCTCTAGTGAATCCACCTCTAGGAAAATTCGCCTATACCCAAGCTCCCATGCCAAACGGAGCCCCTCGAGGGCACCCCGAAGTTTGGCCTCGATAGGTGAGCTTATGCCAAGATTTAGAATAAAGCCCCCGCACCACTCGCCATGGCAATCCCGAATGAGCCCCCTGCTGTACCAGCCATGGGGTGTTGGGCCACTACATCATCAGTGTTAACTTTGATCCAGCCTGCTGGCGGAAGGGTCCAACTAACCGGGTGATCGATAGGCAATCCCAGACTAGGAAACGCTCTACTAGATACCACGTTCGCTTGGTGGACCCTCGAGACGTACTCAAGCACTAAGTAATGACCACCTGCTGGCCAACGAAAGCCGGCTTCTAAGACAGCCTTATTGCGCCACTGCCATAGGAACCAGCAAGAGACACCAAAGAGTATGGCCCAGTCGGTCGCCGGTCGTGAGCTATTGGTGGTCAGGTTAATTCGGAGCCATGTCTCTTCAGGTCGTTAAAGGAAGACCGACAGCTGTCTTGTCGTCAATAGTTGCTTCCAGTATGCCTACACCCTGCTACAATCTTGAAACAGGTGTAAAATGTCCTCTTCCTGCCCACAATAACTAGAGCTACTGTCTGTGGTGAGGTGTCGCATGACCAGCTGTTTCATATTTTATTTCTTTATTGATATTAATTATGAATAACTAAATTGATATTAATTATGAATAACTAAGAATGAAAAGAATAAATAATTCAAAATTAATAGCTAAAATTGGAGTAGTTTGCTAAATTCCTATGCATATACAATTTCTCTTATAGGAGCCCGCTTAGCTCAGAGGTTAGAGCATCGTATTTGTAATGCGATGGTCATCGGTTCGACTCCGATAGCTGGCTTTTCTCTATTTATTTTATTTTTTATTTATTTATTTATTTATTTTTTTACAAGATTGATAATGTCTTTTTGAAATAAAAGAATATTGAAAAAGGCTTCTCCTTCTTCTGGAAATCCTAGCTATTCTGAGCATGATAGTGGGGAATCTCATTACTATTACTCAAACAAGCATGAAACGTATGCTTGCATATTCGTCCATAGGTCAAATCGGATATGTAATTATTGGAATA
>JAOSBN010046258.1:0-14956 GCA_027563595.1 Erythroxylum suave
TCAAGTGACCAACTTGATTATTCAACTGTGAATCAATTATTTTAGATTCTAATAATATACATGTTTCCCATACATCTTTATGTATATGCATATTACTTACAAAAGAATCTTGGTACCATATTACTAGTTTTATTGTACTCATACATATAAAACCAAACTCTTTTGTTTTATTAATAATAAATATTTTCATTACAAAAAGTAACTGGAGGAAAATTAAGTTATAAGTAAATACACTTGCTTTCCAGGGCACTATATTTACATAACCCCAACAAAAGCTGTACAAGATCTCTTCTAAGCTGTCTTAAAAGCTAATTCGTCACTCCATCAAACATGAAAATGTCAACATTGCAATTTGGTTGAGTTCTCCGAACTTAGTTAATTAACCATCCTCAATGGCTCACTCATACCACACATAACACAACAATTAATGTTATCATACAATTCACACCATTTCATTTATGTTCACAATTATCACATTTCAATTTCAGTATTGCAATCATGCAAAACTTACTCATCAATAAGATTTCTCATATTTCATTCAATAAAATTCACCAATATATAGCAATCAGTAAAATCATACATATCATGTCTAAAATCAATGGTCATGAGACTCTCATTCGTTTGTTACTTTGTTGTGACTGAGTGTCTTTTTCATTGTCCCGTATCCATTATAGATACCGAGCTTATTAATACTACCTCTTATCCATTTGGGATATAGGGCTCATTTTACATTTTGAGTCAGAGGCTCTTACCACAGTATGAGCTTTAAGCTCTTTTTCATTAGCGACTCCACTCACAATTACCTTTATATTTCATGAATTCATGGAATGAAATGCATGACACATATTCAATCACTATATTCAGTCCATCACATTCACTTTCACTTTCCAATTCACATTCATCATTCGACTTTTAGTCCGACATTCAACATATAAATTGAGAAAACATTTATTCAATCACATTCACATCAAAGGAACACTTCCAATATTTTATTCATGCATCAAACGCCTCGGAAATTTAATGTCTGGAAATTAGTAAAACACTTTTCATAACAATTCATTCTATAATATAAGAAACAAACAAACAATCAAGGTTAGACCATTTTAGGTTACTCACAATTTCTCCCTTTAGCTTATTGCCTTAAAGTCCCAGCAATGTCTGGAAGCAGTCGCTCAATGTGCTCTTCTATATGCAATCACTTACATTTATACATTACTACATTGCAAATTCATATGAATACTCAATCATAAGCACTTATATATATGTGTCATTTATTATGCATATTTAATGACATTCTCGCATATGTTTCCTTAATACACTTTATACTCAATTAACAACACTTTCCAATCATTCTTTAATCCATAATACACTTTACTCACCTTAATCCCCTCATTAAACATCAACTAAATTCATTTAAGATCTCATTTAAACCTAAATGCGTCATATGGAAAGACCCTCACATTAGTTAGTTCAGAAATCACTCAAAAACCAACCATTAATAGCAATTGACAGGTCACGATTGTGCTTTTTAGCATTTTTCTGCCTACATGATCGTGCCCTACTGTGTTTTTCTTCCTCTTTGTTTTATCCAAAAACAACACTCATTTGAACCCAAAGTTCACTCCAATTTTCCAAAATTCTGTATCTTACACGCAACATCATTTCACACTAATTCACATACCAATTTGATTGCATTAAACTATCTTCTTCTAATCAATTGATTAAGCGTCTTTAATTACACATTATCATTCATGAAATCCATATCATCACATTCATACATTAAGAAATTAATTGCCAAAATTTTATCATTTCTCTCTTATTTCAAGTTGATGATTTCTTCAGTTATACCTTTATTTCAATTCAGTATATTGATCACAAACACCAAAACAGTACATTTTCCTATAATCTTCCATATCACTTTTTTTGCACATTTTTCTACTTCACTCCACTTTCATTTTAACTCTAATTATCACTTTACTTCATCTTATTTGAAGACACTATAGTACTCCTTTTTTTATCATCTATAAATTCAAGTTATTTCATCTTTAAAACAATCAAAGAAATTCATGTAATAAACTAATAAAACAGAACATACATATCCAATTTACAAGTCAGAAATTTTGCACTTCTTGTTACACCATAACTCATCTCTTAAATTGTTTCACCAAAATTGCTGCTTACTAATAACTCACGTATGCACCAATTCACAAGCATTAAAACAAAATTTTGTTATTATTGATACCACCCACGTTAACACAAACGACTCATTTTCATAGTCATTATCCTAAATCTTAATTAACTCATCATCAATATATCATTTAACGCTACCCATGAAAATTAAAGCACAACTTACTTGATTCAGCAAAATTCTAGAAGGTGAGAGAGAGAATGAGATGTCAGTGGAGAAAAACAAGGATAGAGAGAGGCAATCGAAAACAACAAATGGATTGAAATGATTATTTTACAAGGCGTAACATTGATGAATTAATCAAAAGCCAAATACACAAGAGTGAACAAGCACGGTGTTTTGGAAACTTGAGTTCCGAAGTGTCTCTATTATGCATTGACACTTGTCACCAATGCATGTCTCTCATTTGTCCTCCATTTAAGCTACCAAATGTCACACTTCCATTTGCCTCTTATTTCTACTACCATTTATCATTTAACTAGCTATTGGGCAATTTTTCTTAGTCCAAAAATACCCCAAATTTTTAGAAAATTTTAAAATGTGACTAAAAATTCTAAATCAATATTTATACTCACCAAATCCATTTTTTAGACAAATAAATCATAATTCACGTTATAATCACATTAAAATCAGTTATACCTCGAAAAACTCAATGAATGCGTGTACAATCATTTTAATGAGTGCCAACATTATTATTCACGTGTATGCATGAGCATGAAATACACTTCCTAAATTCTTCATAAACACTTGTGTACAGTATCATAGGATGCTAACCCTTATCGTAGAATAATGGGATGTTACAAATTAATCCTAAAATATAATTTCCATGGTTTAAACATATTCTAGTAGAGTGGGCTTGAGTTTGCCCAACAACCCAACACTAAAAGAATTATGGTTCTTTCCATATCAATGGAAGGTGTAAGTCCTAAGATTTTTGTTGAGGGATTTGTTCTTAGATCTCATCAATACTTAGATGGAATTATATATATATATATATATATATATATATATATCTTATAAACATATTCATATTATAGATGACTCAACTAAATTGGGACTATGTCGACAACCACCCTTAAAATGCATCTAATGCACGTAAAGCACAAGGAGATTTAATTTAGGTTGTGTCTTGACTATACATCTAAAGTTTGTGATTCGATTTAACTTTTGAACTAAAGTGGGTGCTATTGTTCGTCTCGACTATTTTGAATTATGAATGTGATTTGATTAGGAGCACTAAAATTCAATTATTTTGATATCCAAATTAAACACTTTAATTCTAGTACACATGCCTTTTTCTAGTCACACTAGAAATGCGATGCTCTACTTATATTAATTCTTAATTAATCCCTAGGGTTTCCAAAATTTCCAAACATCAATTAGTCATATAAAACATCCCTAGGTCATCTCAATTTATCAAGATAAGTTAATTTTGGCATATGGCCCAAATTCTCAACATAAATGAGTTAACTTACTAGACATTAAAGAGATCGATTGGATGTTCGAAAATTTTTCAAAACCATAATTTCAAAAACATGCATTTAGAATGCTACTAGCATCAAAATAATACATTTCTTATCTCATTAAAAATTTCAAGGTCTTATGACCAAAACACATTCACATAAGTAGTCAAACAAGTCAGCTCCATCAGCTTTCAAAGTGTTGACCATTGTTGACTTTGACTTGATCTACTAATTGAATCAAGTTCAACTAATTTTGGAAAAATTCTAAAGTCTTATACACATTCTAAGTGCGCTTAAAAAAGTTCCAGAAAATTATTCCTAGGAATTCTTTATGAACCAAGTGGAATTAGCCAACACATCATATGTCTACTAGCACTTGTCTTACACCACCATCATACATGTAAAATCGAGAATAGATAATCAATCACTTCAAAAATAGGTGTCATGCATCTCCTAAACTTGCCAACATCATATGTGCATGTTTTTGAAGGAAATTCATAAAAATTTTTTATAAAATTATTCTGGAAATTACAAGTATGAATGTTCATCAGATTTCCAAAATTTCCCAGAACTTCATCCATTTATCAGGCTGAAACAAAAATCATAGTAAAATAGAAAATGACATCCAATTGCATTTTCCTTTCACATAAACATAACATAACACCTTATAAACATTTATGTGATGGAAAATTAGAGAAATAAGTTTTCTAAAATTATTCCAAAATTTACTAGAACTTCATACATGTATTAGGTTGAAACTAAAATCGTAGTAAAATAGAAAATGACGTTTAATTGCATTTTCCTTTAACAAAAACATAACATAACAACTTATAAACATTTATGAGATGGAAAATTAGACAAACAAGTTTTCTAGAATTATTACAAAATTTTCAAAATTACAAATAATTAACAAACTAACAAACTCTAACCTAGACATATACTAAATGATTGAATTAACAATTAAATACATATCAAACTAAGCCCTAAAATATGATGCAATTTATACCTATCAACATCCCGCATTTAAACTTTTGCTTGTCCTTAAGCAAACAAATCACAAACACATAAAAAATCATAAAGCACACATTGCAATAATGAGACAATGACATTAACTTCATGAAACAAATTTAAATTTAAACACAATCCTTCAAGTTATTTCAAATCATGAACATGCAAAATCCACATCTAGGGACTCTGGACTAAACATACATATTAATCAAAACCCAAATGTCAAGTTACTCACCCTTTTTAGCTGTAAACACACATTAATAATTTTTTGTTCATCGAAACTCTGTAACTACTCCTAAGTACATTTTGATGAAAAGTCAAGCTACTTACAAGTTTATTAGGTTTTATTAAATTTTTTTTAATTTTTATTAACCATGGACCTAGTCTTTTAATTAGAGGCAAACACTGGTGATGAATGTCAATCTAGTTACTCAACTAATTCATGTTTTTATTAAGCTATTTTGTTGAAACATCATTATGGCCTTTTGATGCAGAGACACACATTTGTGATGCATGTTGATCCAGTTACTCAGCTACATCATATTATGAACTAGTTACTAGCTCTATTCATAATCCAAAGGCCAATGGAGCCCTTTTCTTATTGTTACCTACCTTGTTGCTTTTGTTGGACCCTGAATTTTTTTCATTATATTATTAAGCATTAATTGAACGAATTTTGTGTTCTTGATGGGTAAATCATTTTTAATTAGAGCCTAATTATTATGTCAAGTCTAGGAGGAATTATTTCATGGATTGATGAAAATTGGAAGTATTAAATAGAAGAATTAAGATTAAGTTAGAGTATAGTATGATGTAAGTTAAATTGAAGAATTAAGAATGCATAAGGTTATTTTGGGTGGATTACTCAAGGTTGGAAGCACCAAGGCATTGAAGGAGGGGTAAGGTGGACTTTCCTCACCCATTAGGGGTAGAATGGGAAGAAGAAAAGATTGTCTTGTATATAAGAAGATCAAAAAAGTGAAGGAGGGAGAGAAAAGACAAAAATTAAAAGAGAGAGAAAGAAGAAGAGAGGTTTTGGTGGAGTTAAAAAAAATAAAGCTTTGAACTAGGTCACAATTTTTCTTAGTCTTAAAGAGAGAATTTGAGGTTACTCAAGAAGGGAAAAAGAAAGAGGAAGGGAAGAGCTTTCTTCAGAGCTAAGAATCTCATTATTTGGTGAAGATTCAAGGTAAGATTGATTTTTTAACCTTTTGGAGTTTTGAAAGGTTTTTGGTTCAAAGAGCTTAAGACATGTGTGGGTTTAAGAATTCTAGGATCCATATTAGTGCATGTGCATTATGGGTTCTCAAATTTGAATTCCTATTAAATGGGGTTTGTTTTTATCGTTAAAGGAAATCAAGAGAGGCAAGAGGAGCAAGTGGAAAGACATCTTTAAATACAATACCTAAACAAGCAAGGATTTCAAGGTGGCTATAGTTTTATAATAGAGTAAATAAGCCACTCATTTGTTTCTTTGAATAAAGAAAGCAAAGTGTTTTCAATTGCAACATGAATGTTGCCTTTATTTGCTCTTGGTTGCAAGTGAGACTATTACATGTCACTACATGATTTGTGTGGATGATTTATGAAAATGATTCTTTTTGAAAAGATGCAAGATTATGAAATCAAGTTTTCATAAATGTTTCTTTGAAATATTTCATGTGCATGAAAAACAAGTTTCCAACAAGATGCCTTTTAGGGAAAAACTATTTTCAATTCATGAATTACATGTTATGTGGGTTTTTGGTAGTCCCTCAAGAACTGTCTCGTGCACGTTGACTCAAGAATAGGCTTCTCCTGCTTGCCCGCTAGTGGCACGGAGCTCCTTCAAGGACTCCCTCAAGTTTATGACTACACAGGACCATTATATGGAAATGTGTAGTGTGTCATGAATTAGACTCACCCAAGCCATTTCTAATGTGTTTATGATTGTGACAAGTTTAAGGCATGCATGATTTACAAGTGCTCATGAACTGTTTGATTTAGTAAGGATTTATGAGAATTAAGTGTTTACTGTCTTTTTATGAAAACTATTACGGTTTCCATGTATATAAATATATAAGGACAAAATACTTTGAAAATGGTTTTTTTTGTTTCCCACTTATAAAATTGTCACCCACGAGCTTTAAGCTCACCCCCTCCCAATTCTATCCCATTCAGGTGAAGAGCAAGAAAGTTAGTAAGTCAAGAGTCAAGGCAGTGCTCTGGTGTGCATATGTTCTTTTGTATCTTTAAGTTGGAATTTTTGAGAATTCAAGGCTTTAGCCACATTTCAAGTTTTACTAGTTCAAGTGTATTATGTATTGTAGCTTGAAATGTTCAGTAAAGCTTTATAAAGACTTCTTCCAATTAATATGAATGAAATACATATATATTCTGCTCATGATTATGACCACTATTAAGTTTTCGCACTACATGTGATGATCAAGTGAGTTTGAGACATTGGGAAGTAGTTGATGTTTATATTTTGTGTATTCTGCCCTTGGAATTAAATGAATGAGGGTGGTTGAAAAGAATTAAGTCGCATTAAATAAGGTAGGTTGCAAGAGGTTTGGGATTTGCTTCAGGGGTTTTCGCTGTGTAAGAATGTACAGACGCAAGGAAAACACAGACGAAAGAAATCGAATTTGATGACGTCAGAATATAGATGCAAAGGAAAACACAGACGAAAGAAATCGTATATGATGACATCAGAATATAGTCACAAAGGAAAACAAAGATGAAAGAAATCGTCTATGATGACGTCAGAATATAGACGTAAAGGAAAACACATGCGAAAGAAATCGTCTATAACGAGTCAGAATATAGACGCAAAGGAAAACATAGACGAAAGGAATCGTCTGTGATGACACAGAATAACACAAACACAAGGGAGGACAGACACAAGGTAACAAAGACGCAAGGAATCGTCTGTGATGACACGTCATAACACAGACGCAAGGAATCAAATGTGATGACACGTTATAACAGAGACACAACAAAAGATAGATAATAAAACACAGACGATAGGAAGTCAAACACAGACAAAGAAAGTCATCCATAGACGATAGAACACAGATGATAAGAAGTCAAACACAGGTGAAGAAAGTCAACCTAGACCATAGAACATAGATGATAGAACACAGACCATAAGCAAATACAGACCATAGGCCAACCATAGACGATACAAAGAAGAAGATAAGCCAGTATGATTGAATAGACACATAGTTGGAATTAATCACATAATTCATTAAAAAATGGTTATTAACAAGAAGTGGTATTCAAGGATCAAGAAGTAGTTAAGGGCTTAGGCTGTAAGTACAAGTTAAGGGACAAAATATTTTGAAGAAATCAAGATGAAGTTTCAAGTTTGAGGATTGTCTTGGTGAGGGCACTCCACCCTTATGGGATGCGCGTCCATATGTCACTTAGGACGTCGAACACGTGCCTCACAAGGGCAGGTCCCAACAGCTTTAGCTACTTGTTTTTAATAAAAAATACTAGTAAGGTTTCTATAGTCAAATGTCCTCAAATTATGAATGAATGTGACAATTTAGAGTGTGACAACTCACACTAAATCCTAATTAACTTGCATATTAGTTAAAAAGCCAATTCACTAATTTTGCGAGCTAATGATTCTTTACAACCTAGTAGACTGTGGTAAAATTAAATTAGTTTCAATCTATCTAAGCCATTGAAACATTCACACAATTCACAAATGCAACCTAACAAACTATCATAGAATATGCAAAATCCAAATTCAAAGCAAAACACACAACCATCCCCACATGTGTACAACACATTGTCCTCAATTTGAGAAGGAGGAAAACAATCATGTATGGTAAGGAGAAACATAAATTAAAGTAAAAACAAAAATAAAATAAATATTAAATATAAAAGGAAAGGGTTAGAACAAAGCCTTATGGTGATGGAGCTGGGGATGGTGTTGGAGGTGGTAGTTGGATGCCTTGAGCCTCAAAGTAATGATAGATATGATGTATATCCCATCTTTGACATCGGGCCATCTCCTTCATTCTTCTAAAGTTCTCAGTAAGTGTATCTGTAATTACCTTGGTGTTTGCAGAGATTTTATCAAGCACTTTCTTCCAGCCTGGTTCTTCTAATTCTTCTTCCTCCTTAGACTCCTCACTAGTGTAATCCTCTTCTTCTTGTTGCTGAGCGCTTGAACTCGCTTGACTTATTATGTTCTTATTATGTGTCCTGGCACTAATATCCCAAAGTTCCATATTATGAGACATCAAGATTTTAGCTCGCCACAGATGATGATGGTTCATGAATTTAGGATAGTATACCGTGAGTCTGTTAAAGATGTGGGTGGTTCTGCAAATTGGAATGCTGTGGTCCAGGCACCACAACATAAAAAATTCCTTCGTTGAACACTTGTTGGTTTTTGTTTTGTCAAAAATAGTTTGACACATGAATTTGTGTATCAACAAGTGTTTGGGACTCCTAATGATGTTGTTGTATGCATTCTTAGCGATGAAATGCTTCAACCTAATTAGTTCAATCCAATAGGGGGTGATATGGAAATCATCGTGCTGATCCCCTACAGAGGACTTAAGGAAACCACAAATTTCATACAAAGTCTCATAATTAAGCTCATAAGATTGTCCCTGTAACCTAAACCATAATTTCCTAGGTTTATTGGATTTGAAATAAAGGGATGTAATGAATTCTAAGGTGAGTTCTTCGTAAACTGGGTATTGAAATTGAATAAACTATCCCTATTGAATTCTCTTTACTAAAATTTTGACCTTGTCTCTCAATTCTAGTATATCTAAAGTTTTGAAATGAAAATAATTTGGAACCATAATTTGCTAATTACAAAGAGGATGACAGTGGGTGCCTTCCTCATCTAAAAAGATCAGGAAAGTGCTCTATAACTAGCTGCTCTATTCCTTCTCCCTCATCTTGAGACTTGGTTTTATTCTAATGATTGATCACGCTTTGCTGACTGTTTAATGCGTGGCATACTCACTTTCAACTAGGTAGAATTCGGAAGAGATTAGAGGTTTGAAATTCAGTTAGGGAGAGTGTTTGGAGGTTCTAAACTTAGAGAGATAAAGTTAAAATGAAAGTGAGTGAAAAAGTGAAGTAAGAAATGAATATATAGGTGAATGGAGGGTAAAATACAAAAAATAAAACTGAAAATTGGTTGTCTCATTTTACCCTACCACAAGCCACGATGGTGGCCTGCAACATTTCCACCAATTTTTGATTTTTTATTCTTTTGTTTTTTCGCACTTTCCAAAACAACTTCTTAACTCTTTATGGCCCTTTCAACTCTCTTTTACTTACTTCCTCGATCATCAAATTCATGTCGAAGTCTTATACTTGCCTAATTGTATTTAGAAATGAAATGACTTAACTACAGAATTCAAACTATCTAAAAATAAACAAAGGAAATAATATGAAATTAAAAATCTATGGGTTGCCTCCAACATCGATAACTCGATGCTCATTTTGTGCTTAAGGTGGTTCAAGTGAACAATGAAATGGTAATGCAGTCATCGATCTTAGAATTTGCATATGAACTACTAGGTCTTGGGTTCCACCTTCCTTTGGCTTCAACTTCCTTCACCTTCTCCTCCTCGATTGTTTCTTTCCAAACGCATTCCTAGGGTCCTCAATATCTTCCCATTGTTCTTGAGGCTTGGTTTCATTAATGTTAACTCAAGGTAAAGGTGAACTATCTTTTTTCAACATAGTAAAGGTTATTTGGTTATCTTCAACCTTTAGAGTTAATTTACCCCCATCAAAGTCAGTTATTGAGTGCGCAAAAGTGGTCATCGAAGGACTATGGGAGTTTCCACATTTTCTCCAATATCCAATATAAAGAAGTCTATTAGGATGATAAAAATATTAATTTACATCTGTCCATCGTCTTCACTTACATCTTTGTGGGTTCTTACTCTCCTAACCCCCAATTTTCGACTAAAGGTATAAGGCATCATGCTAATACTCATTCCTAAATTTACGAATTCCCTTTTGATAGGTGCGATTTGCATAACGTTTTAGGGTTTAATTTGTTATGTATTAAGTGTTAGTTTGATTGTTTAATATGATTTTAGGTTAGAATTGTGTTAGTTTATGTGTTTTTATAAGTTAGTATAAGTCTTTAAGCTTAAAAATACCTTGATGTGTTTGTTAGTGTTTCAGGGTTGATGTCAAGGATCAGAGAAGTTTTAGAGACTTTTAGGGCCGAAACCACAGCTCACCATTGTGACATAATAGGTGACAATCCTGACAGAAACATGTGAGCCACTATGGCCCAGGCCACGATTGTGGAACTTGGGCCATGCTCACGACAGAAAGGGTTGGGCACTGGCCATGATCCTAGTAAGTAGGGCCATGATCGTGGCCTGCATCAGGCATACATGAAAACCAGTGAAAACATCAAGTTTTGAGGAAAATTTCAGACTGTTTCGACCCCAAAGGAACCCTAGGGCTACAAAGGTATTTAAAGAACATGAAAAATAGAAGACAGGAGCTTTTGTATCAGCCATATCTCGCACCCTAGAGAGCTTTATCAAGTGATTGAGAAAGAAGCAAACGAAGAGAGACATGGACAAGAAGCCTACGTGAAGTACTTCCTAGAATAGGAGGTTTCCTACTATAGCTGCCTCCATCATCCATCAATTTTATTGATGTATAGAATTGGGATACTCGTTGATGATAGATTCATTGAATGTTAAGATATGTCTAAACTCACCTTTGGGAATTTTATCTTTGATATTATTGAAAGTTCATTGGTTGTGTTTTTATTGAGTTATTTGTGATTACTTCAGTAACAAACTGAGAGGATGAATTGAGCGAAAATCATCAAATTTGGCTAACTAGAGTTAGGTAATTTAATAGATTAATAATTGAATCAAACTGGTAAATTTGTGTAACGAGAGATTGTGCATAGATTTTCGGTAGGTTATTGGACAAATTCAGAGCTAATTTAGGTTTGATTTAAGTTGTGAATCGAGAGGTTGAAATTCCCGTAATCTAATTAGGGCTTATTAATCAGGGTTAAAGATTATAACTTGATAGAGAGTAATCCACCCTAAGACCGTTTAGACTCCATAATTCAATTATTTCATAATTAATTAGGTTTTCATTATGTTCGGATTAAAATCTCCTTTCTCTCAATTGGTAGTTCCTAGGTTGATTCTTGATTTGGTTATGCAATTGCTATCTTTTTATTCATTTCAAATTTGATTCTTAAAATTGATTGCTTGATTAAATAATTGTTTTGTCTTAGTTTGTTTATTGTGAATAATTGCAAATTTGAGTTAAGCCTTAGATTTTAGGATTAGATTATTCCTCCTCATGGGACCGAAAATAGATACAACAAGAATGACCCATGTGCTTGTGGAAATATCAAGGGTTAAAATATTAAAACTTTATAATATCGAAACCTGCGATCAATTTTTTGACACCGTTGTCGAGGAGACAATTAATTTAGTTCTATAGTTTAAGGTGTTTAAATTAGTTTTTAATTTTTGTTTTCTTTCTTTATTTTATATTATAAAAATTGTGCTCTTATATGAACACAAGAGTCACGGGAGGTTCAAGTCGCACGGTGGAATCTTTAGACTTAGATTTCACTTGACTAGAATAAACCTTTAGGAAAGCTCTACAAGATTAAGAAGAAGAGATCAAGAAATCAATAATAGCCGAGGAGTTTCAACAGAATATTGACTATAGAGCAAACCAAGGCCTACAACAGTGGACCTTGATGGACTTCATGAGGCTAAAGTTTAACATGGTGAACCAAGGAGTAGCTCAGCTACCTGTTCAAGCATCCTTGTTCAAGATTAAATCAACCCTCTAAAATATGCTTCAGCAGAATGTGCAGTTCTATGGATTAGTGAATGAGGACCCAAATGGGCACATAGTGAACTTACTCAAAATCTTTGATACTTTCTGGTATCATCAAATGTCAAAAAATGCGTTTGGAATTTGGATGTTCCCTTTTACCTTTAGAGATAGAGTGAAGGTTTGGTACCATTCCTTTAGCCTAGCCAACATCACGATGTGGTATCAGTTAGTTCTTGCTTTCTTGGATAAGTATTTCCTGTTGACTAAGACAACCAAGATCATCAAGGAAATCACCAACTTCCAACAAGGTGACGTGGAATCAATCTACAAAGTGTAGGAGAGATATAAGGATTTGCAACAAAAGTTCCCACACCATAACCTACCCAAGGAATTCCTATTGCAAACATTTTACAATGGAGTGAACCTAACGATGAGCGGTAAAATCAATGTAACTTCAGTAGGATCACTAATGTGGAGGACAGTGGATGAAATAGGAGAGCTAATTAAGGACATGGCAAGCAATAACTGCTTGTGGACGAGTGAGTGGGGTAGGTAACCTATTACCTTCAGAGAGCAAAAAGGAATTGTCACAGTCGATCAGATGACTAACATGCAAGCTCAGATCGAAAACCTGACGTAATAACTTAACAATATGAAGGCATCATCCTCAGCTCTGGTAAAGGCCATACAATTAAAGTGTGAACCTCGTAAACAGATGGACCATGATATCATGGAATATTATTTGATGAGGGAAGACAATCAGGAGCAAGTAAATTATATAGGAGCACAATATGGCGAGAAGGGGGTAACAATCCCTACTTTAACACCTATAACCTTGGGTGTAAAAATCACCCTAACTTCTCTTGGATAAATAATGCTAGAGGATAGTTCAAGCCTTAAGGACAATCAGGCGTTTAGCAGCATAAAGTAAACTTGATGGAATCAAAATTGTATGGAATTTTAGATAAGCTTGGAACTCTAGATGATGTCTAAAAGAAGCTAGAAGGTAAATTTGAGCAAGTCACTAAGGACCATGCTTCCTTAATCCATAATGTAGAAGCCCAAGTGAATCAATTGTCAAATGCCTTTTCTTTGCGAAGTGTGGGAAATATTCCTAGCACTTTAGGAACAAAACCAATGGAGAAACTAAAGGCTATCACACTTCCAAGTGGGAAGGAACTTGAACAACCCACAAGAACAATAGAGGAACCCATCCATCCTACTAAGAAAAATCAAGAAAAGGAGAAAGAAGTGGATATAAGCAAATATCCTCCTTATGTCGCCCCTCCATCGTATTAACACAAGGTCTCTTTTCCTCAACGATTACAAAAGAAGAAGTTAGACATATAATTTGCAAAGTTTGTTGAGAAATTAAAGACGCTGCAGATAAATCTCTCCTTTGTAGAGGCGTCAAAACACATACCCAAATATGTAAAATTTTTAAAGGAGATATTATCAAAAAAGCGCACTTGGGAGGACAATTAGATAGTAGCTCTTACTAGCACGTGCAACTCCATAGTCACCAGTCAAATGTCATCTAAATTGAAGGATCCAGGGAGTTTTTCAATACCCTATGTGGTTGGTGAGTTTGAATTTACTAAATGTTTATGTGATTTGGAAGCTAGCACTAATCTTATGCCTTTGTCGATATTTAAGAAATTGGGATTGGGGAAGGTCAAGCTAATTTAGTTGGTTGATCAATCCATTAACAGTCGATTTGGAATAGTTGAAGACGGTCAGATGCAAGTGGATAACTTTATTATTCTAGTATATTTTGTGGTTATGGATTTGGAAGAAGATAAAAACTGTTAGCTGATCTTAGGTAGATCATTCATAAATATAGGAAAAGCCATTATTAACATTCAGGAGTGGAAATTAACACTTTGACTAGGTCGGGATCAGATTGAATTCAATATAAAGAAGGCCTTGAAGAATCCAATAATAAGGAGCACATGCATGAAGGTTGAAATTATGGATCAACATTTGCAAGAACAAGTTGAGAGTTGCTTTGTAGAAGTTCAATCAGTAGAGGTAGAGGTAGACAATGGATATTGGAACCTTAAATCTAAAGGAGATGATGAGATAGAGGTGTTAGATGTTCAAACACATCAAGATAAATTGGTTCGAACTGAAGCACCCATACTACCATCTATAGAAAAACCATCGATACTAGAGCTTAAACCTTTACCTGCATATCATAGATATACCTTTCTAGGTGAAGGTTAAGCATTACCAATAATAATTTCCAATCAATTGAATGAGAAACAAGAAAGTTGTTGGGCCCCGAATTTTTTTATTATATTATTTTATTTTTTATTTAGTTCGAATTGATTATTTATTGACTTATGGATTTATTCGTTAATTATTATTTATTTTTTACCTTAATTGATTTAATTATGTGTTTAGATAGATATTTTATGTTGGGCTTGGACTTAATATTGGAAAGTATGGGTTTTAGACTTTAAGTGGTTAAGTGTAGTGGGCTTGA
>JAOSBN010046279.1:0-14956 GCA_027563595.1 Erythroxylum suave
TCCCCCAAATTGAGGTCGGTATGTTGTCGGTTATGGGTCTTCTATGCTTATGTGTGCTTGTGTGGTCCGAATGTTGGGCCTCGGCGACAGGGTCCAACAATATAAGTTTGTTGGGACAAACCCAAAAGTTTCCTGGATCGATCTCGAATGATTTCCACCCCTAGGGCAAACCTAGCTTCACCCATATCCTTCATCTCAAAGATAGAGGATAGCCAATCCTTAGTAGCGTTGATCATCTCCACATTATCTCCAGCCAAAAGTATATCATCAACATATAAGGAGAGAAGCAAAATCCCATCCTTTGTTCTCTTGACATATACACAGTGGTCTTCATCTACCATGAACAAGCCAAAAGAAGTAATGGCTTCATGGAATCTAAAGTACCACGTTCTGGAAGACTGCTTATGACCATATATAGATCGTTTTAGGTGACAAAACTTATCCTCTTGACCTTCTGATACAAAACCAGTAGGTTAATCCATATATATCTCTTCCTCAAGTACACCATTGAGAAAGGTAGTTTTTACGTCCATTTTGTACAACTCAAGATCCAAATGATCAACCAGGGTAAGAATGAGACGAATAGACCCAAATCGTACCACAGGAGAAAATATCTCTATGAAGTCAACACCCTCAATTTGGGTAAAGCCCTTCGCCACAAGACGAGCTTCAAACTTGTCGATCGATCCATCCGCCCTATGTTTAATCTTGAATACCCATTTGCACCCAATAGATTTCCGAATGGGCTGAAGATCAACAAGTACCCAAACCTCATTCCTCGAGATAGAGTCCATCTCTACCCTCATCGCACTAATCCATTCATCCTTATTTGGCGAAGTTATTGCCTCTTGATAAGAAGTAGGCTTCTCTATTTCTAATGAAGTACAAAAGAAAATATCCTCTTCGAACTAAAAATATCGTCAAGGAATTCTCCCTCGCTCACTTCTTCGAATCACGAGACCTTGATCATTTACTTGAGAGGATGAGGGACCACTCCCACTATCCCCATGAGGAGTAGATTCCTGAATATGGGGACTATCCACATTTTCAGGTTCTGAGTTCTGAGAAGAATACTCATTTTCAGGTAAGATAGTTTGAGGGCTAACCTCCATACTGGATTGACCCACCTCATTGTTAGTAAATGTATCCGAAATAACAGGACTTTTCTCGTTGGTTCCTACATCAAGTGGAATTGCATCACTGTGGGTAACTTGGTGAGTATTCAAATTCTCCCCTTCACCAAGAGATTGGTGCAAATCCAACAACTCATACAATGCTAGGTCCTTTCTAACTTCACCAACCTTCAGGAACTGATCCTCAAGAAAATCGACATCACATATCCTTTCGAATGTTCAGGATATCAAATGAACACCTTTTTAAACACCTTTGGACCAAGCTTCCCATGTTTGTGGGTGGGGTTGTGCACATAGCCCACCAAACAGCATGATCGTAAATGATCCAAAGAAGGCTTCCTCCTAGTCCATAACTCATACGGAGTGATAGACACACTCTTACTAGGTACACGGTTAAGAATGTAAGCTACAGTGAGTAGTGCAAGCCCCCCAAAACTAATAGGGAGGTTGGCTTGAGCCATCATCGATCTAACCATGTCTAGTAAAGCGCGATTTCTATGCTCCGCAAGACCATTTTGCTGTGGAGTATAAGGAATCGTAAGTTGCCTAATGATGCCTTTTTCCTCACATTAGCTACTGCGCATATCAGATAGATACTCACAACCACAATCGGTCCGAAGAGTCTTAACTTTTTGGTCCAACTAGTTTTTCACTTCCACCACATAGCATTTGAACGTATCAAGTGCTTCGTGGCGATAAGACAACAAGTAAACATGCCCATAGCGTGTATAGTCATCTATAAAAGTAAGGAAATAGAATGCACCATGACATGCATTAACATTCATGGGTCTACAAATGTCTGAATGGATTAACTCTAAGGGATTTGATGTTCTAAATGCTTTACCAAAAGGTTTCTTGCTAGCCTTACCAGCTAAACAAGGCTCACATCTAAGCAACTTAACCTTAGTGAGGTGGTCTAAAAAGCCTTATTTAGCTATCCTGTTCATTCGATCTTGGCCAATATGACCAATTCTAGCATGCCATCTAACAGATTCAGAATCAATATCATTGGAAACATATGCAAGGGAGGAATTATTACTTAAATAATTGTCATCCAAATCCAAAATACAAAAACCATCTCTAAAAATACCATGACCAAACATATCGTCACAATATTTGATGTCCAAACCATCTGACCAAAAATCAAAGGAAAAACTAAGTTTCACTAAAGAGATCACAGAAACTAAGCAACATCGCACCCCAAGTGCATAGAGAGCATCATGAAGAAACAACACATTTCATCCACGGAGCTTCATTTGGTAAGTCCCTATTCTAAGAAAGGCTTCCTCGCTTCCATTCCCTAAAGTAACTGTTTGTGATCCCACAGGAAGTTTGTGGTAATCAACGAACCTAGCCCGGTCATTAACTATGTGCTAGCTTGCTCCTGAATCTACAATCCATTTAGGAAAGGAGTTAGCAACTATTGCATGAGAACAAACACATACTTTAGTAAAAATAGGGGATGGAAGTACCTTCTTAGGCTCAGAACAATCCCAAGCGTAATGGCCTTTCTTACCACAGTTATGGCACTTCACACGTGCTATGTCCTCTGGACCCTTAGCCCTAAGTTGCTTAGCAATCTTCTCTTTAGCAGGAGGTTCCCGTGAGAAATTTTGAGATTTGTGAACCTACTTGGCACGTTTGTACTTGTTCCTTTTAGGGTTTCCCCCTCTAGCAACAAGAACCGGGGCGGAACGACTAGAAGCCCTAAGGCACTCGTCCTCTATCTCAACGTGCTGAGCTATCTCAGCAAATAATTTCATATTAACATTGTAGGACGTCAAAGTCTTAAATGGTTACCATCTATCATCCTGGTCAAGAAGTGAACGAATCACATTATTGACCTGTTCAAATTCAGAAATCTCAACTCCACCAGCCTTAAGGTTATGAAGCATAGCACTCAAAACATGCAAGTGCTCGGGTATAGATCGAGACGAATCGATCTTATATTGAAGCTAGTTAAGATGTACGGTTCACATCGTTGTGGCTGAAGTCTGCCCAAATGCTTCCTTAAGGCTGTCCTACATCTCTTTAGTAGTGGGATACACCTTAAACTGACCAATGAGATCATCGTGCATGAAAAACAACATAGAATAGCATGCACTTCGATCATTTTCAGCCCATTCATCGTAGATGAATTCCTCAGATGTAGCACCTTCGTTTGGTTCCACGGGTTAAGCCATAACACTTTATATATGATTTAGCACACCCTTTTCATTCAGGAGGTACTGAACCTTCCTGTGCCAGATGTCATAGTTTGTACCATTCAACTTATCAGTGGTGGCAAGAACGGTTATCATGTTTGAAGGTGCCATATCTACAAGTATATATATAAAATGGACATTAGGCACAATTTATTATAATTAAACTAACTAAAGTCCCTACTTATATATCACACGTTCGAAAATTTCGCTAAGCTCATAATCATCACATGCAATATAAAATAAGAACAATAGTAATTTAATTAGTTCCAATACAAAATTGAAACATATTCAAAAACATATGAAACTTATTCATATAAGGATAGTTAGTAATTTATTCTATACACAACCAATATATATGAAACATGTTATAATATATAAAACTTATTTATATATTTGAAAAAGTAAATTTAAATATATAAAACTTATTTATACAATATAAAGGATCAATTAATTTAACAAATAAATTAAGAATATATAGCAGCATGGTCAAATTAGCAATAACTTAGTCTTAGATAAACCGACATAAAGAGTTCCAAAACAATTCAAAAGTAAAGGCCCAAACGATATTTAATACACAAAAAAGGTTCACTATTAATACATGAACAAAATAAAGCCCATATGTAAAGTAAAGGTCCACTATTATTACATGAACAAAACAAAGCCCATATGTAAAGTAAACAAATCAATAAAACACTAATTTTTTCAACCCCATTGAAAGTGACGCCTGAACAAATCAGGCACTTTTTAAAAACCTATCTTATTAAAACCTATCACTACTTTCTCCATGAAAAAGACTCCAAATAGGTCACTTAAGCTGCCCCACTTGAACACATCAAGACTTCATCCCCTTCCTTTCCACATCGAGCATTTCATGAGAGCACTAAGCTATCCTTTGCTCAGTGAATCATCTCACACAACTCATGATCTACAAAACATATGGTAGTCCTCGTTACTCCAGTCGCATAGATCAACCCACATAGAGTCGAAAATCACCGAGAAAGCGAGTTTACCCGGATGAGCTATTTTAGAGGCAAGGTATAGATCAGGGAGTGCGTAGTCGATTGAAGGGGCTTACACGTTTCTGATGGGTAAGTTTGAAAACCACCCCTTTCACTTCTGTATGTTTTTAATGGGCTATGCTAAGATATGGAAAGAAATAGGGTTATAGTTGAGATTAATGCATATAATAACATCTGCATAAGGTTACTGAAACTACACTTGTATAAACATGAAAACTAATTTACATGTTTATCACAGATTAATTCGGAGCATAACAGAGGGAGAATAATGCAAGCTCTGATACCACTAATGAAATAAAGGGACTAACCTTTAGATATGCTGTTCCGATGTGGAATTAGGATCGTCTCCCCTTTGCAATACCCATGTAATTTCTGGTCCTAGTGGGTACTAGAGTCGCCGATGTTCCATGCCGTAAGTCCCCGGACTAGACGATGGAGGACCAGTGAGATTTATTCTTTTTCTAAATTTTGTGTAAGTTTTTATCAGTAAAAAACATATCTTTTAACTAAAGGAAGCACCATTATATAACCCTCAATTAGCCCCTAATTAAACCTATTATTTGGGGTTCATTAAGGATACTTAATGTGGCCGTTGCAAGAGGCCAACAATTATCTACTCTCTTTTTGGATTGTTACATTATTTTGAAAGAATTGATTGAGTATTTGGATAATTATAGTTTTAATGCTCTATTGAATCATTTTTATGACTACCCTTTGCTAGATTTTGAATGTGATACGCATTAGTCATGTGGAAGATCGTTTGTAGCAACTAACATTATTGAATCGTTAGAATAACATAGCTTAAGTTAAATAGTCCATGCTTACGTGATTATTGCTTAAATTTCTTAATTATAATGATGTTTTCTGGATAAACTTAGAGAGCTTATTCTAGGTCTCTCGATAGTTAGGGTTAATTTACGAGCAATTCGTAATTAACTAAAACTTGAGGAAAAATCAGGATTAATAGAGCTTGTTATTAATTCACGATCAATAATATAAAAGGAGGAGTAAAGACAATAACTCAACGAAATTCGTGAAATTATGCTTAGGCTGAGATGAAACCAATGAATCGGTGTTCAATTTATTCATCGACTTTATTGTTTTGTTATAGTTTAATTTGACTTATTTTCATAGAATCAATTTTATTTTCTTTTTAGTTTATTTCAATTTGAAAATCCCCCTATTTGCTTACATAGATAGTTTAAGAAAGTATTTGATATTAATCCTTGTGGGATCGACCTAGACTTATTGTTATCTATAGTTTAGTCTAGTTATTTTGGTAGCATTATGATGCATAACCAATTTTGGCGTCATTGCTGGGGATTATTCTTTACTTTTCTAAATTTAATTGATTTGTTTTAATTTGTTATCTTTACTTTGATTTTAAATTTTGATTAATTTCTTTTCTTGTTTGGTTAGTTTCAGTGCATGACACGTTCTTCTCACATTGGTGAATTCAAATTTGATCCAAAACTTGAAAGAACATTATGCAAAGTGAGAAGACAAGTTGTAGAAAGTTTGAAGGATCAATCATCATTTAATGGGAAACTTGATTCATCACTAGGAATTCAAATAGTTTTAGATTTACTTTCTAATTCTTCTGCTGATTCCAATTCTGAAATTGATTCTAACATAGCAAGTCAAAACATTGATCGCACTCTTAAGTAGTTAACTGCTCCTGATTTTAACCATTAACCCTTGTGTATTGATTTCTTGCTATTCACGTTGCTTTTGAGCTTAAATCTGGTCTAATTCACCTTTTGCTTACTTTTCGTGGTATGTTAGGTAAAGATACTCATAAGCATCGTAAGGAGTTCCAAGTGGTTTGTTTTAGCATGAAGCCAAGTGGAGTACAAGAAGAGTAGATTAAGTTGAGAGCATTCCCATTCTCATTGGGGGACACTACCAAAGATTGGCTTTATTACTTGCCCTCAGGGTCGATTACCACTTGGAATAAAATGTAAAGACTGCTTTTGGAGAAATGTTTTCATGCTTCTCAAGCTACAAACATTTGGAAGGAAATCTGTGCAATTTGATAGCACTATGGGGAGACATTATATGAGTATTGGTAGCCTTTCAAGAGGCTATATCTTAGCTGCCCATATCATCAAATCAGTGATCAGCTCTTGATCCAATATTTCAATGAACGGCTTCTACCACAAGAAAGAACTATGATAGATGCAGCAACTAGAGGTGCACTGGTAGACAAGACACCCATTGAAGTTAGGAATTTGATTTCATGTAACATCCCATTACCTATGGGAAGGTTAGAATAGTAAATAGGAGGGTTCAGTGAGAGGTAAGAGATGCATTTTTATGTTCATGCATAATATGACATGCTCATACAAGTGAATAGTGAACTTTTTTGCACATGAAATTAATTATGCATGCATTCATGAATAATTCCGGGAATAATTCGATTGAATTGTGATTTTTTAGAAATTTGGTGAATTTGGAATTTACCTTTAATGAAAATGTTATTGACTAGTGAAAATATTATATTCGTGAATGTTGGTGAACTTAGGATTTGTTTTGTAACTTATAGAGTATTATGGAAAATAGGAAAAAAGAAGAGAAGAAATCAAATGAAGAGTTGGAGATAGTTGGATTGTAAAGATGGGAGTTAAAGGGGCTTAGTTTCAAAAGAAACTAAGTTAGAACTTAGACCTTAGGAAAATGACAAGTGTAAAGTTTCCTTTATTATGTGTCAGAAGTAGGTTGAGCAATTTGAGAGTTAAAAAGGGATTGGTACTTTTCCTAAGTTCTTTCCCTATTATCATCTTCTTCGAGTTTCCTCCCATACACAGAGTTTTCCATCAAACTACTTTGGTGAGCTAACTCTGACTTTTCTTCATAACCCTCATGGTTTCTTCTACCTTAAGAAAAGCCAGAAGTTGGTTAGTGGTCACAGAGGAGTATGTGATTTTGCATAAAGTAAGGGCTTTGGGAATAGTTGAAGATCATGGAATTTTCAACAAGTAAGTAGTGAATGAAATCGTTAGAGTTGGGGATTTTTGAAATAAAGTTGATGAATTTATTTTTAGTGCTTGATCATAACATTTATGTATATTTATATTCTTGAACACTGTGTTAAGGAGATGAAAACTTGGGGATATGTTGTTATTTGGGTTTTGAAGGATTATTAGTGATCAAGTGTTGTGGAAATGGTTCTTGGAGTTGAAATAGCAATGAAATGATGTATAGGATTAGTGTAGAGAGTTAGATGGAAAGTTAATATGCTTTGTTTCTTCACTGAGAATGTATGAATACATAGGTGTTTAGACGAGAGTTGATGAAAACTTAGAGATGTTCAAGAAAAAGGTTTTTAAGTTGAGGAGTATAGACTTATCGTCTGTGGTTAACTTTTTCTTTGTTTTAAGTTAACCACTTATCGTCCGTGTTTTATCATCTGTGGTTGACTTTTTCTTCGTCTTAAGTTGACCACTTATCATTTGTGTTTTATCGTCTGTGGTTGACTATTTTATCGTCTTTGTTGACCACTTATCGTCTGTATTTCTTATTGTCATTGGTTGGCTATTTTATCATCTGTGTTAACCACCTATCATCTGTATCTTGTATCGTCTGTGATGACATCGCATCGTCCATGATGATGTCATAACATAGATGCAAAGAATCATTTTTGTTTTGCCTATCATCTGTGTTTGACTTTGCTTTCGTCAGTGTTTGACCTTGCTTCCGTCTGTGTTTCGGTTCATCTGTCTTTTTCCATTTCTTCTGCTATTTGACTTCGTCTACTTTCTTACGAATTTCATCTACTTCTTGCAGTCGTTTGCTTCTTGCATTTGTCTACTTATTACTTCTTATACTATTTTCACTTTCGTCTGTCTTTCTTTCCATCTGCCCTTAGCCATCGTCTATGTTTTGAATATTCGTCTGCTTCTACTTTGTCTACTTTCGCTTCGTCTATTTTCTGCTTGTATGACCTAAGTCTATCAATGACACTCTTTGATTTGATGAGAATAATAGACTTGAAAGTCAGAAGTTGGAGAAAAATCTGAAATGGCTCATGAAGTTATGAAATTGGATTCAAATGGTTTGTTGAGGTATAAATCCTACAAACAAATGATACTTAAGTGAGTTCGACATTCGCACTGAACATGCTTCAGTATTTTGGTGATATCCTGATCTGTAGGATTTCAAATAAGATGAATTTTAAATTGGAGTAAACTAGAAATATAGGCCTACAAACTTCCTCAAGAAGTCAAATTTCAATTCTTTCTCTAAGATATTGAAATTCTGGATGGAAGTTATACATAACATAATGTTTTTGAATATGGATAACCCGATAATGTTTGAGGCATATCTTTCAAATTTCTGAACCAAATTGAATGATTTTGGTGTCAGTGGAAAGGTAAGACATATAGGAACTTTTTCTAGGAGAGAGTATGACAAAGTTACATCAGTTTTTTTTTCTAATTTAATATGAACAGTACACCCGAAGGTCTGGAATTTTGGAGAAAGTACAAGAAGAAATGAGAGTTTTACGTTATCGGCACTTCCAGGCATTAGCTTCGGGAGCAACTTGTGAGTAAACTAGATGGTTTCTCTCAATTATTATTTGCTTAATTTGTGTTGTGAATGATAAATAAATGTCAAATGGATGTGTTTGATTGTGAATTCCAAACAGAAGGTCCGATGAATGTGAATGAAGATTGAGGTATTGAAGTGCTACTTGTATATGAATCTGAAGACCTATATGCAATATAATGTGATTGATTATGTTACATGCATTCCATTCATGAATGCCTAATTAGATAATGGAAGTTGTGACTAGAGTAGCCAACGATCAGAGTTTAAAGCTCAACGAGTGAAAATGAGCATCGAGCTCACAAGTGTTTCAGAGCTTCAGGCTCAACGTGTAATAAGCCATGTATCCTCATCGGATAAGGGACAGTTATTAATGAGCCCGGTATCCAAAATGGATATGGGACAGTTCAAGCACTCGGTCATAACAACGTAACAATTGAAAAAAAGTCTCACGATCATCTCATATGCAATCGGTTATGTATGCTTGATTGATTGAAATGCATAATTGCCTATGCTTAGGTGAAAATGTGAAATGTGATCAAATATGCAACAATATGATTATATGTTATGTGCATTGATGAGATGCATGAATTGAGTGAACCATCGATGATGGTTACCTCATTGAATTCGTAAAACTCACCAAAATTGGAACGTTATCTTTTCAGGACTGAGAGACGACTCTAGCTACTGAGAGGCTCTACCAGCCATGTAGATTATGTTTTGGCAAGAGAAGTCATGGCTCAAAGGTCGGTCACTGGGATTTTTGGACAGATTAGATAGATTTTGTATATTTTTCTCTTTCTTGTAGTACTTTTGTACTGGGTTTTGATTATGTACATATAGTAAGAGTTGAAAGATACAATATAGACTTTTGGTTTTGTGAAATGAAATGAGGAAAATGTTGGTTTCAAAAATTGTGGCTTTTCTATTGATGCTTTTTAAGTGAGAAATGAAATGATGACATGTGAAGTTAATGTAGTGATCGGTCATAGCTCACCCTTATTAAAGGATATGTATCAAACGTTTCGGTGTGTATCCTACGGTAAGGGGGTGCTACATTTAGGTGGTATCAGAGCATGGTTTGCAATATGTTGGGACTTATATGAATGTTAAGCATAAAGTGTCGTGAAAAATGTGGATAACGATCGAAGTTATTATTTGTTATAGGTCATCCGATCTAGGTGATCAAATTGATCAACCAGCTGATCAAGGATCGATAAGAGCTAGTAAGGAGTCCTCGGTACCTCGATTTGTAGAAATGCCTCCTAGAGTTCTCGAGAGAAGGGAGACGAGGTATGATAGGCAACAGAAGCAGGGAGCTGTAGACTTCTATGGCAGCATAAACCCTGCTGAGGCCGAGGGATGGTTCGAAAGGACAGAGAGGGTATTTGATCAGATAGATTGTGAGCTTGATGAGAGACTCGATTATGCAGTGTCTCTCCTACAGGGTCCAGCTTATGAATGGTGGAAAACTGTTCCCAGTAGTACCACTAGACCCTGCCAATTAAAGTGGGAAGACTTCCTGAGGATCTTCAAGAACAACTACATGACCAAGATCAACTTGCATAGGAAGATGGAAGAGTTTTTCGGTTTGAAGTAGGGTTAGATGTCCATGGCTAAGTATGAGGTCCGGTTTAATGAGTTGATGGGTTATGCTACTGCTTTAATCCCTACAGAAGAAGATAAGTTTAGGAGGTTTGAAAATGGTCTCAATATAGAGATCAGAACAAGGTTGGCACAGTCAGGTCTGGGTACTTTCATTGAGTTGAGGGTTGCTTCGATTAGTATTGAACAACTGATGAGAGAGAAACATACTGAGACCGGACAAGGGTCTAGAGGAGAGAGACCTAGTGAGAGTCAGGGTAGTTATGACAGGTGTTTCAGTAAGCACCAAAATAGAACCTACAGATCATCAGGTGGATCCAGGAAGTCAGGATTTGGGCAGAGGGGTAGGTTTTCACAGACTGGCAGTGGAAGGGGTACAGGACAGAATCAACTTCCAGTTTGTGAGCACTATGAGAAGAGGCATGGTGGTGAGTGTTGGAGACTGACTCAAATGTGGCTCCAGGGACCACTAGATCAAAGATTGCCCTGCTACTTTAGGAGCCTAGTCCACTGTTAATGGGCGATCGGGGAGTAATACTACAGTCCAGCAGAGTAGAGGTTGTGAATTTGGGCATAGAGGATGAGGTAGAAACAGAGGAAGAGCTGGGAGTTCTTCCATGAGGACTGAGGGGCGGGATAACCGACCACAGTTCCAGGCCAGGGTCTATGCTATGACCAGGCAGGAGGTTCAAGACTCACCAGATGTAGTTGCAGGTGCGATTCTTGTTTATAACTTCGAGGCATTTGCACTGCTAGATCTAGGGTCTACACACTCCTTTATTGCACCACATTTTTCATGTAGATTGTATTGTGATAGGGAGTTACTACAGTATGGATTAGAGGTGAATACACCAATAGGCAGTACTACTATTATAGGCGAGGTCTGCAAGGGGTGCTTGATTAGGATTGATCAAGTGGAGTTGGAGGCAGACCTTATTGTATTACAGCTAAGGGAGATAGATGTGATCCTAGGCATGAATTGACTCACTGCCTATAGGGCCATTACGAACTGCTACACCAAGGAAGTAGTGCTGGAATCACCTGGTTAGCCAAGAGTAGTTTTCAGAGGAGATAGTCAGGCAGTGCCAGCCAGGATGACATCATTTATGAGTGCATTGAGATTAATACAGGGAGGATGTGAGGCTTATCTAGCCCACGTCATTGATACTAGGGCTGAGCAAAATGTTCAAGATATTCCAGTGGTTAGGGAATTCCTAGATGTGTTTCCCGATGAGTTACCTGGCTTACCACCAGATCTGGAAATGGAGTTCACAATTGATCTAGTTCTAGGTGTTGCTCCTGTATTTATCCCTCCCTATAGAATGACACTCATGGAACTGAAGGAGTTAAAGTCTCAGCTTCAAGAGTTACTGGAAAAAGGTTTTATTAGACCCAGTGTTTCACCTTGGGGAGCTCCAGTGTTGTTTGTGAAGAAAAAGGATGGGACTTTGAGGTTATGCATTGACTATAGGCAGCCAAATCAGGTGATAGTGAAGAACAAGTACTCGTTGCCTAGAATTGATGATATACTTGATCTGTTGCATAGAGCTCAGGTGTTCACTAAACTGGATTTGAGATTAGGGTACTATCAGTTGAAGATAGCTGAGGCTGATGTACCTAAGAGTACATTTAGGAGCAGGTATGGGCACTATGAGTTTCTAGTGATGCCGTTTGGGATGACTAATGCCCCGACAGCTTTTATGTCCTTAATGAATAAGGTGTTTCAACCCTACCTCGATTGATTTGTGATTGTGTTTATTGATGATATCTTGGTGTATTCGAAGAGCAGAAAGGAACATGTTGAGCATCTGAGAGTTATTTTAAAGATTATGAGGGAAAAGTAGTTGTATGCCAAATTCAAAAAGTGTGAATTTTAGTTGGATCAGGTTGTGTTTCTGGGATATATAGCGACTGGAGATGGCATATAGGTGGATTTAAAGAAGATAAAGGTAGTGATGAATTAGGAAGCTTCGAGGAAGGTGTTGAAATTCGAAGCTTCCTAGGATTGGCTGGATATTATTGGAGGTTTGTCGAGGGGGTTTTCTTTGATGTCAGCCCCTCTGACAAAGCTTTTGAGGGAGAATATAGTGTTCAGATGGAATGAGGAGTGTCAAAAAAGCTTTGAGGAGTTGAAACATCACTTGACTACTGCACCGGCGTTGACTATTCCATCGAGGAATGGAGGATATATGGTGTATAATGATGCGATGCATTAGGGATTGAGATGTGTATTGATGCAGCATGGCAAGGTGATCGCCTATTCATTGAGACAACTAAGGTATCACGAGATCAATTATTCGGTACCTGATTTAGAGCTAGCTGTAGTTGTCTTTGCTCTAAAGATTTGGAGACATTACTTGTATGGAGAGACCTTCCATATTTATACAGATCATAAGAGTTTGAGGTATTTGTTGAGTCAAAAGGAGTTGAACTTGAGATAGAGGAGATGGATTGAGTTACTGAAGGATTATGACTGCATAATTAAGTACCACCCAGGGAAAACAAATGTGGTGGCTGATGCTTCGAGCAGAAAGTCTAATACCAATGTAGCTCAGATTCAGTTACCGAGGGTACCTAATTTGATTCATTTGAGAGCTCTAAATGTGGAGTTAAATCTAAAGCAGGATGAGGCCTTGATCATTACATTGAAGTTGGGGCTAATGTTGCATGATAGAATCCGAAAAGTTTAGGGGAAAGATCCCAATATGGTGAAGCTTATGGAAAAGGTAAAGATGAATCCGGATTTTGAGTTTGAGTTGAGGGGTGAGACTTTATGGTTGAAGCATAGGCTTTGTGTACCTAATGCGGATGATATGAAGAAGGAGATATTTGAGGAAGCTCATATCGCCACCTATGCTATGCATCCTGGCACTACCAAGATGTATAACACACTGAAGCAGCCATTCTGGTGGCCTGGAATGAAGAAGCAAGTGGTTCGTATGTATCTAGATATAGACTTACCAGCAAGTTAAAGCTAAGCACCAGGCTCCGGTAGGGAAGGTCCATTCGTTGTCTATTCCAGAATGGAAATGGGAACGGATTACTATGGACTTCATCATGGGACTACCTAAGACTCTGAGGCCGAATGATGCTATATAGATGATAGTGGACGGGTTGACTAAGTTGACCCACTTCTTACCAGTGAGAGAAAATAATTCATTTGTTTAGTTGGCCCGGAGATATGTGAATGAGATGGTCAGACTGCATGGGGTTCCGTGTCCATTGTATCAAACAGGGATCCCATATTTACTTTGAGGTTTTGGAAGAGTTTGCAGTCTACTATGGGTACTAAGTTGAACTTTAATACAACATTTCAACCTTAGGCAGATGGACAGAGTGAGAGGACAATCAGGACTGTTAAAGATATGCTCAGGGCGTGTGCATTGGAATTTAGAGGAGCTTGGGATCAATATATGGCGTTGATAGAGTTTGCATACAACAACCATTACCACAGTAGTATTAGAATGGCTCCGTATGAGGCACTATATAGTAGAAAATGCCGGTCACCATTATATTGGGATGAAGAGGACTTGAGAATAATTGAAGGCCCAGAGTTAATACAAGATACAATGGATAAAGTAAAATGTATCCGAAATCGAATCAAAGAGGCTCAAGATAGACAAAAGAGTTATGTGGATCAACAACGACATGATATGGAGTACAATGTGGGAGAGAGAGTATTCTTGAGAGTGTCACCTTGGTGGGGAGTTCTGAGATTTGGTAAAAAGGGCAAGTTGAGCCCTAGTTACATCGGTCCTTATGAGATCATTGACAGGATAGGACCTGTAGCCTATAAGTTGGCCTTAACAAATGAGATGTCTCAATTGCATAATGTGTTTTATATGAGTATGCTCCAAATGTAACATCCCATCACTGATGGGAAGGGTAAGATAGCAATTTGCAACCGGTTAGGAGTGTTTAAAATTGTTTGGCTATGTTCATGCATTCATTTATGCACGTGAATAGTGAATTTTGCGCATGTAATGATCCTGCTCTTTGGCAAGTTATAAATGAGACACCTAAGTCACACTTTGGCAAGGAAAAAAGCGGCAGTGAGTGATCCTATTCTTTGGTTCTTCCATAACTGAAAGTCTCCTGCTCTTTTCCTTTGTTCTTCTACCACCAAACCCTCATTTGCTCTTCTTAGTTTCTGGAATTTTTGCTGAAGGATTTGAAGTTTCAATCAGCTAAGTGAAGTTTTAAGGTTTAAGTTCTATGGATTTGGTAATGTTTTACGGTTTAGCAGTGAATAAATGCATGAATTGTGTTAGGAGTAATTAGGTGATAATGATGAGTTAGGTTGTGAATCTGGAAAAAATTGCTTTGTGTATGTTTCAGTGTCTTGGTCATAACTTTTTATATAGTTATGGTATTGAGATGAGGTTTGGCTTGAATTAAACTTAAGAAGTTTGGCTAGAATTCGTATGAAGGAAGTGCTGTCCAATTT
>JAOSBN010046343.1:0-14951 GCA_027563595.1 Erythroxylum suave
TATAGATTCTTCAATTCTAGTTAACTCTAATTCAACTAGTAAAAAGTTGGACACATTCACATGTAAGGTATGCTCCTCTTAAACTTCAATATGTGCAACTTTAAGATGGACTTCTTCAATTGGTTTCATCAACAGTTTGAAGTTGATAATCCAATAGTATCAGGTCCACTACTTGTTCAGCTTATGTTGTTATCTCTTGATTATTAAATGCCACATTATTCTCAATAGTCATATGTTCTTAATGCCACCCTATGTTAAATTTTTTGCCAAGAGGAACCTATTTTTTAGTAGAATCATTTGTCTTTCAAGGATAGGAAATATGAACCTTTGCCTTTTCCAATTCACCAATCTCACCTAGCCTTAAGATTGATAAACTGTTAAGAAGGAAGGGAGTTCCTCTGAATTTCAATACACAACTTGGTATGGCATATGCACTTCATCATGGTAGTTTATGTGTCAATACATACAAGTTTCCTTATTGAGCTCACGAAGAAACTTAGTCCTTTTATAATCCATAAATCCATTGGAAGATTATGAGAATGCATCCACATTAGCAGAACCTCAATTCCTCCCTTATCAAGCTCCATTCCTAGTTTCCATTGTAGAAGAAAAAGGGGTTGGTCACCAATGTGTCAGGATCCCTGTTCCACAATCTTTGTAAGGTTAGACTTACCATTGAACTTAAAGATGTTGACCACGTTTTGGCACTAGCCCTTAGCAATTGAACGCGGGGCGGGAGTTGGGGGGCACAACACCCTCTTTGACAACATTATGATAATGTTTTAAGTTACCTTTATTATGCAAAATGTGGATTTTGTTCTTCCAAGCTCTAGTTGGGTGAAGGTCCTTAACTTATTTGGCCTCTTTCATAGCATTTTCGACAAAATTTTCACCATTTTTGCCTAGATCTCTTTGGAGAGTGTTGGAAAATCCTCCTTTGATAGGGAAGATGCTCCTTCTTCCATGATTACGTGGAGGCCCTGTGGAAGGCCTTCCCACAAGGTAAAAGCCTTAGCCATTGTACAATCGTTTGAAGGATGGAAGAAGTGTATGAAGACGGGGGAAGTAAGTTTTTTAAAATGGAAAAGGACGGGCAGTTTGGTAAATCAAGAAGAGAGAAGGCGTAGAAATGAAATACGTTTAGCGAATGATGAAGTATAATAAAGCATTGTAAGGCATATAAAAGCATAATTTGCTAATGAGAGATGTAGATTTAAGACTTGTTTGATTCTATTGTCACTTTTTGTTTTTATTTTTATTTTCAAATTTAACAAAAAAAATGTTTGGTTAAATTTTTTTGTTTTTTGTTTTTATTTTAATTTGGTTTTATTGTAAAATAATATATACTATTTAATTATTTCATGACTAATATTATCTAATATTTTATTTTTAAAATTAATTTAAATATTTTTGGAAATGAAAAATATAGCAATTAATTAGTAAATGTATTTAAATTTAAATTATCTTTAAAATATATAAAATTAAAATAGTTATTTATGAAATAAAGCATTTTAATATTAAATATTGAATTCTAAATAATAACACTGATTTTAATTAAAAAATATCAATAGATGTTTGTTTAAAAGTAAAATTTATTTATTTAAGTAAAATCTAAGTTATGAATAAATATTTTTAAATAATTGTGACAAAGACTAACTCACCCTTCTATATCAACCTAGCTTAACTGTACTTTACATGGTCCATTAGTTACATGGACTTTCTTGAACTACGGGCCTATACTGTATTAATCAGCCTACCTTAACTCTAATTTACATGGTCCACTTGACACGAGCTTTCTTCGACTACAGCCTTTGTGACCAACTTTATGAACCTTTTTTTGGATATGGCCCACTATAAGGCCACTTTGCATGTTTTCCTCAGCTTCGGCCTTTCAAATTATAGGTCATACGATTAACTCCACGGGTCCTTCATAGCTTTTAGCCTACGTCTACATGAACCTTCCTTTCATTGTAGCCTACTCGACTTGCGTCATGAACTTTCCTTAACCCGTCTCTTCTGCCACTTTAGTAGCCTGCAAGCTATTTCGGAAAGTATTTCATAACTGTATTCTACGTAACCTATCACACTGAGACTTATTTGTGGTAGTGGACCTCATAATTATACGTACATACAAATAAATAAATATTTATACATATTAATTTTTTTAAAACCAGATCAGACATCAAATTAGTTAAAAAAATTTAAAGTTTAAAATTTCAACCGATATTAAATTGTTCTAAAATTAATATACAATAAATAAAAAGTAAAAACTATAAAAATAAAAATATTTTATTTTGAGTTTTGATTAGTGAATATTAATATTCTTAAATAAAGAGTGAATTGTTGTCCATTTTTATATACTATTGAAACATGTAATGTTTTGACCAGAATATGAAAAAGTACAAATCAAAGTACTTTTTTTTGCTTTTTAAAAGGTAAATGGTATTTAATAAATAAAATAATTACAAAATTAGGTCTTTAGCCAAGATAAGAAGAAGCAATCTCCTTTTAAGCAACGATGTCGTATAGCACAGCGACTAAACAACTGCATTAATACATCAACAAACTTGACCTCTCGGTCTATTAGGGTAAAGTCATTTTTCACTTTCTCCTTTGCCTCCAAACAGTTCTAAATTAGGGTTGCCATGCAATCCCCTTGCCCTCCACTTTCAGGTAGTTGATCGATCTTGACTCCTTAATAATAACTCATCAGTTTACGGATGCAGGTGGTCTTTTGCAATTCTCAATTGTGTATAGAGAGTTCAGTCCTTTGATTGCAGCTGTGTATGACGAAGAAATACCGAAACCGATCAAGCCCCTTCGTAAGGTAATCTTCTATTTGTCTCTAGATGAAATCCTCTCCTCTTTCTTTTCAAGGAAAAACCTATTCCTCTTTTAAACATCTCAGTTATGTTGTTCTTCTTTGTTGTTCTGAACCTCCAAGATTCCTCTACTTGTAATGGCTGGTTTGTTCTGACTGGTCTATGGAGTCAAGCAGCGCAGATGGAAGAACCACACTGTCTCCAGGTACTATTTTGCACCTTCTTTTTTTTTATTATTTTTGTCCATGCTCTATTAGTTGATTCTCCATATATACTTTAGCAAATGGCCTAACTATTTTGATTGTGCTGAATATAGGAGTTTCTCTCTGATTCCTCTAATAAGAGAGTTACAAACCTTTTGGCTTGTAAGATGCATGTTTTGAAATCTTCTATTATTTCTCTCTCGCCGCATCTCCTTTATAGAGGATGCGAGGGAGATGATATAAACAATCTCAATTCACTTAGATGTGTGAGTCAATCTCAGAAGCCATTTTATGGCTTCTGTGAGAGTAGTCCGTGCCTTAGGGCTAGAATTGAGGGCCTTTATCCGCTCCCATATATCTTGCGAGAAGGGACATTTGAAAAAGAGGTGGTCCCTGGTTTCTAATTCTGCCTAACATAGGACACAGGCAGAATCAATTGATATAAAGTGGAGTCTGTCTATAGTACTCAATCGATTAAGCACTGCTAGCTACAACATTATAAAATAGCTTAGCATTAGGGCTTTATGCTAGACAATAGGAAACCAAGCTTGCCTTGTGCTATTTTAACTCTGCCATTTCCTGAACTTTGCAATGCTGAAAGTGTTAGGTGGGAGATTGAGATAATAGTAGCCATCGTCCCATTGTAGGTCAGGTATGAGGCTAGGGATCAAATTCTGTAGATCAGCTAGAAAGTTCCATTGATTTCCAACTAGAATATATTTAGCCTTCATAATGATAGGAACATCTTGCCATCTTTGGATTGCTTGAGGATTTTGGATTAGGGGTCCATGTCCTGTTCAGTTGTCAAACTAGAAAAAAAGCCTTCTCTCCATTCCCAATCTTGTTGTAGACTAGGGGTTCAATGATTGATCTGAGTTTCAATAGCTGAGTTAACGGCCTTAAAAATGAAGGCCTGATAGGAATGAACCAAATACTAAAACCCTTTAGTATATAGCTGTGTAACCATCAGATGCACAATGACTTCTTTTCTAGGAGAATATTCCATAGGTTCTTTGCCAAGGCAACTCTATTAAAGGAGGCAATAGATATTAAACCTAGACTCCCTTCCTCTTTTCTTTTACACACCTCTTTCCATTTAACCTTAGCAAGGTGACTTTTGAAATTGAGGTTTCCCCGTAGGAATCGTCTAAAATTTTTTTCAACGGATTTGATCACTCCTTTGGCTAGAGAGATATTAGAGGACCAATATATGTGAACAGAATTCAAGACTGCCTTGATTAGTTGTAGCCTCCCTCCAAAAGAAAGCATCTTATTAGACCAAATGCCCAATCTTTGTTGGATTTTATCATTCAGAGGTTGGCACTAAGAAAATTGTATTCCTTTTGTAGTAATAGGAGCCCCAAGTAGGTTAGAGGAGCTGGTTTTCTGCTTATCCCTGTCAATTGGGAGACTGTGTTCTCCATTATAGTTTCCCTTCAGCTAAAACAAACTGACTTTTATGAAGTTTGATCTCCAAACCTATTAGATTCCTAAAATCTGACAAGGTTTCCATGAGTAGCTTAATTGACTTACCATGAGCTTTAGAGAAAAAAAGTAGATCATAAGCAAAACATAGATTGACTAGCGTGACCTTCTTATATTTATAATGGAATTTAAAGGACTTACAATTTCCCACTCTCTGTTGGATCAGTAGGCTGAGTACCTCTATACAGATAATAAACAGATTTCGGGAGAGAGGATGACCTTGTCGTAAGCCCCTAGCAGTCCTAATTACCTCTGTTGGAGAGCCATTAACTAGGATTGAATAGGAGGGAGTGGTTATGCAAGCCTTAATCCACTTGACAAACCCCTCTGGGAATCCCATTAGTTTTAGGGTCTGTAGTAAGAACTCCCACTCAACATGATCAAAAGCCTTCTTAAAGTCCACTTTAATGGTACAGTTTGATGGGTTGTGCTTCTTTTGGTACCCTTTCATCAACTCCTGAACAATAGCAAAGTTATCTCCAATTCTTCTATCATGTAGGAAAGCACTTTGATTGTTAGATATCAATGAGTCCAAGACCCTCTTCAACCTGTTGGCTCAAATTTGAGACACAATCTTATAAAAGAAGTTGGAACATGCAATAGGCCAATACTAATCCAAAGTAGGGCAACAAGAGTGTTTTGGGATCAAGCAAATATAGGTTTTATTAACCTCTTTCAGTAAAGTACCTTTAGACAAAAATTCTAACACTACTTGCTTGACCATGGACTCGATAGTAGGCCATGCTTTTTGATAGAAATAACCATTAAAACCATTAGGGCTAGGAGACTTATTAGGACTCATTCAAAATAGAACCTCCTCAATTTCTTTTTCTGTCACTGGATTAATTAGAGCAATAGCTGGTTCCTAAGTTAACTTGTTGTGAATAATGCCTTCAAGGTTGATTGAATTTGGTAGAATTTGAGAGTAGTTATAGAAGTTTCTGAAATATCTCTTTGCTTCCTTCACGAGGTCAGCTTGTTTCGAGATTCCCTCACCATCTTGTAGTTTTAAGGAGCAAATTCTATTTACATTTCTCCTGGCTAGGATGGAATTGAAGAAGCATTTTGTACATCTTTCCCTGTCTTTTAGCCAATTAACCTTAGCTCTTTGCTCCAAAAGGTTGTCATGTTCCTTCACCTTAGAGAGATATGTCAACAATAAGTTCTTCTCGGTGTTTAATAGGATAACATTGGTTAGATTCAGATCAATTTGCTTCTGCACTTGTACCAAGTTCTCTTTTGCTAGGTTTACTGCTTTTTGAGTAGAGGAGGCTCTACTTTTCATCAAAGTTTTCATTTCTCCTTTGATAGCTTTAAGATTTTGCACACAAATATACTGATAAGTGCCCACCATCGTTGTTTCCAAACCTTTATGAAGAGCAGTAGGAAATCCCTCATCATCGATTAGAAAGTTGTTAAATTGAAATGGTTCCCTTCGGTTTTAATTGTGAGATAGGTTTTCAATCTACATAGGAGTATGATTAGAGAATAAGGGATCGAGGACAGATGTGAAACAGTTTGGAAACTGTGTGATCCATTCTTTATTTACCATAGCCTTATCAAACTTTTTCCTTAGAGCCCATCTACCCATTTGCTTATTACTCCATATGTAGAATTGGCCCTAGGAAATAAGATAAAAAATGCCATATTGACCCACACAATCATTGAAATCAGATGAGTGATTCCTTAGGCTGAAATTACCCTCAACTTCTATGGTATATAAAGTGTCATTGAAGTCTCCATATAGAATCCATGCTCCGTTGATCATTGACTGAACTCGAAGTAAACTTTCCCATAACAATTTCCTCTGAAAAGTATGATTTGATCTATAAATAAAGGAGATGCTGATGTTACTAGTAATCTGAATGAGCTTGTAATTCAGATGTATTGCTTGCGTTTCTATAGATGAGACCTGAATATCGACCAAGCTAAGGTCATAACAGATAATGATTCTCCCGTAGCTATGCACTTGGTGATTTGATATAAACTTCCATTTAAAACCTGGTTTATGCAAAACTTTTAGTTTTTCCAATCTAAATTTAGCTTCCAAAAGAGCAAAAATCTATGGATGTGTATTATAGACAAAATCCCCTAAAGCTGATAGCGTTTTAGGGGTTGATCCCTCTTACATTCCATGTTACAATCTACATAAATTAAGCAAGATTGGTTTTAGAGCCCTTTCTTTTGCTCCTGTTGGTTTTCCATTTAGTTACCTCCAAAAATTTGCCAATGGTTGGATCCTCTTCTATGTTCTCCTTAAGGGCATTAGACCTTACAATTTCCTATCCATCCATATTAGGCTTTAGGTTGGTTGGTAGAAAATCCTCAAAAGATTCCCCATTGCTATCATCCACCAGTATGTGTGACCACTACTGTTTGATCAGCAATATTGCTATCCATAATGACAGCTACTCCTTCATCTATCTCTGGCCCTTTTATCCCATCACTATCATCCTGCTCTTATATTTTGTCAAGACCTTCTAGTACTGTTTTTCCCTCTCCACCTTCTAATAGAGTAGTAGAACTGGTTTCCTCCTGCTGCTCCACATTTGTGTTTGGTACGTCAATACCCATCAGCTCCTCAAAATCTCCTCTAGTGAAGGTCTTACCCGTAAGAACCCATTTTTTTCTCTTGTTTAGCAAGTGATGGCTTCCATGGGTATTGAACTAAAACCTTGTCCTCATAAAGAGATCCATTAAGTCCTAACCTCATGATAGGAATAGTATCCGGTAGACTGTTGGATAGGTCCATATTAATGCAGATTCTAGCATTGCCCAACCTCCTCCTATTTGCGATGTTATTATCCATATATAAAGTTTTACTAAGAAAGCTACCTATCATACTCAATCCCTTAGTAGTCCAATATTCAAGAGGAACATTAAATAGATTTACCCATTAAATAAAGTGCAAAGCTGTCTTTGGCCTCTATATAATTAGACCTCAACCTGAAGCGAATCATATATATAACAAAAAGAGTTATCAGCAATGTAGCTGAATCAAGTAGGGTGTGGACATCGTATTCCATCACAAAAGTGCAATAGAGTATAACAACTAAAAATAAAGCTATTAGCTACTATGATTTCAGGGAAAGTCCAGCAATGAGTGGAACAAATGACAACTCAGATAAAATTTATAGCTTAATAAGATTTCATCAGATAATCTAGACGAAGAACAACCAAAAGTCTACATCTTTCCCAAGAATACACACACGGCTTTTCAATATATATCAATTGCACCAAAACAGAAAACTAGGGATATTTGTTATCTTAAACCAGAATAACATAAATTAGAAATATATAAAAGTTTAATGTAGACCCAAAACATAAAACTAACAATCAAGTATAAATGTTAGCTTCTTGCATGTTTTTATGTCATTACTTCTTCCGAGATGTATCGATTATCAACAAATATAACTTCTTCTAAACGAAAAGTAAGGTAAAACATAGATGAGGAATAACAACAAGAAAAGGTAATAACTTGTGCATAAGTCATCTAGAAGTAGAACAACAAGACACTACATATAAGACTAAACCCTAAACAAATCAGAAATAAGGAGTCTTCCACTCCATGACAAATATCAACTGACATTATAAAAGTTGTGTATAAAGCGGAGTGTGAGGATGGCATCCCTCGAGAGCCAAAAAGTATTGTCAAATCCCATTGGTTTTCAATAAAGAAGTTCAAAACTAGTTTTATTAATTGCATGATGATCCAAGACAACAAAGTCAATATAAACCTTGGGTTTGTGGCCAATATCACTACTAACATACTTATCCTGTGCTTAGCGTTTGTTGTTACGCTTAACAAAGTTTACCCAAAAGACTCGTTTTGTAAGTGATTTCCACCGTATTGGCTCACTGTCTTCACTGATTTGTCATTATAGGCCTATAATCTCAAAACACACTTTTTGCCATGCAATGAAGCTAATCCCTTCATCGAAGCCCAAACAAATTCATCAAAAATCTGTTAATAGTGAATGTTGGGTTTTGAGTTTTAGGATCTCTACAATAAGGAAAGATGAAAGGAAGTTATGCATTGCAGAGAAGTTTAAATCTGGGACAGTGATGTAGAGAGTTAAAGGAGAAAAAGTTACAAGAAGGGTTATTGAGTGTTAAAGAATCTATGGAAGTGAAAGACTGCATTGGAGTTCAGACAATATTTCAAGGAAAGGGTCCAAAGTCAGAAAGAGAAGTAAAGTTTAAAAGAAGACACAAGCATACCAGGTGATGACTATTTTTAGCATTGGGAGAAGACAAAGACAGACACAGTTCTTTACGGTTCAAAAGAAATTGGTCGGTTTCATTTATAATTATTAAAAATAAATTCTAAACTAAAAATCAATCTATTTTGTACTTAGTCCAATCAAACCGGCCAATCCAATTTAATTTTTATACCATATATAGATAGATAGATAGATAACTATTGGACCAAAAATAATTCTCCCTAATTGTGTGACCTATGACTCCAAAACTCATTTTGACTCCTATCAGTAGTTGGACTAATAAAACCAGAAAACCCTTGTTTTTCTCTTGAAGTGGGCAGCCAACACAATCAAGAGAGGAGGAGAGAGAAAATATTGTTTTGGTAGTTTTGAGCTTTAAAAGAGAGGTGTGGCATCTTTGAAGCCTTCTTCGGAAGGCCAAACGCAGTCAAATGAAGATGAAATTTTAGCTATGAGTTCCTCTCAACATGCTTTACATTTCTATTGTTTAGAATTTAAACAAGTTTGGTGAGATTTTTCCAACCCAATTAGACTTTAAAGTATGTATTTGGAAGATGTATTTTTGATCCTATAATTTCTATCCACTTATTGGTGATGACTATGTGCACCTATTATTGGTATAATGGAGTTTTTGACTGGAATAGAACCCATGGTTTTTCCCAGCTGGGTTTTACAAGTTAAAAATCTTGGTTCCTCTGTGTTGTTATTTTTATTAGTCTTATTATTTTTGTTATTATGATATTAAGCTTTGTTGGCTATTTTGAGATATCCCATTTTATTAGTAGTGGGGAATGATAAATTAATCCTAGTATATTATTGATTAGACTATTTTATTGCTTTAGTTGTGTGACCACCTTTCCCCAACAAGTGGTATTAGAGTTTGTGGTTGAATATTTTTATTGATGAAATGGAAGAGTCAACATCGGGTTTGATGATTAGATATACTACATCTAATTATTGTATTTAGAAGCCTAGCCTGGAAAATTTATGGTACTGTAAAGATTTGTTTGATCCTATTTTAGGAGGTGATGCTAAACTAAATGATATGACTGATAAAAAATGGAATGACATATATAGAAAGAGTGTTGGCACAACTAGACATAGGATAGACCGTAGTATTTTTCACCATTTTTCCAAAGAAAAACAGCCTAATGTATTTTGGGAAATATTTGAAAATATATATGAAAGGAAGACTGGCAGAAATAAAGCTACTTTGTTGAAACAAATTACTCTTCTGAGGTATAAAGATGGTGCTGACATCAATGAGCACTTAAGCACCTTCCAAGTCTTATTAAATCAGACAATCAAGCTGAAGTTGATTGGATGATGAGGTGTAGGCTCTGTTGTTGTTTAGCTCACTTCTTAACAGTTGGGAAACATTGGTGTCTATCAGCAACTCTATGCCAAATGGTGTTTTGACATTGGAATAAGGTTTTTAATGCATTGATGAAAAAAGAAGTCAGGAGAAAAGAACAGAGCATTGAGTCTGAGTCACTGGCTGAAAAGAAAGAAAGGAAAAAGGGAAAGAAGCAAGAGTAGAGAGCCCCAAAACAGAAATGATAAACCTAAAGGAAGATCCAAGCCAAATAAAAATATCCAGTGCTTTTATTGTAAAACTTTAGGCATTACAAGAATCAGTGTAGATTGATCAAGAGAGAATAGTTAGGGGCAAAGGTAAAGGCAAGAAAGAGGAACAGAGCGATGAATAGGATACTATAGATGGGTGATTTGTTTGTGTATTGTGATGATGGTTTGGTTAGTGTTACAAGTTGTGATTATGATTGGATCATTGAATTAGGTGCATCATGTCATGTAACCCCTCACAGACAGTTTTTCTTATCTTACATCGTGGGAAACTTTGGCCATATAAGGATGGGAAATGATGCCTCATGCAGTATTGCTAGCATTGGAAATGTATTTTTAGAGACAGACACTGGTTGTACTCTTATCTTCAAAAATTGTGAGACATGTTCCTAAGATTCATCTCAACCTTATCTCTATTGGGAAGCTTGATGATGAAGGTTCTCACAACACTGAAGGTGATGGTAAATGGAAACTCACACAAGGGAGTCTCATTATTGCTAGAGGAAAGAAGTATAATACTTTCTATTTATTGGATTCAAAATTGAAGAATGGAGATGTGAATGCAACCTAAGATTCCTTCATTGATCTCTGGCATAGAAGGCTTGGACATATGAGTGCTAAGGGACTCTAGGTACTCGCTCAAAAGAAATTTCTCTTTAAAGTCAAAGGTAATGCTTTAAAACCTTGTGATGTTGCTTTTATGGAAAACAACATAGGGTTGCATTTCAAAGTTTTTCTCCATCTAGAAAGTTCATTCACTTAGAGTTTATGCACACTGATGCATTTTATATCAAAGATAGATCTCTTAGTGGTGCTTTATAATTTGTTACATTTGTTGATGACTTTGCTAGAAAAGTTTGGTGCTTTGCGTTGAAATATAAAGACCAGGTTTCAGAGATGTTGAAACATTTTCACTGCAAAGTTGAAAGAGAGACTGACAAGCAGTTGAAATGTGCTCGGGCAGATAATAGTGGTTAATATAGGGGACCATTTAAGGAATATTATAAGTCTCATGGTATTAGACTTGAGAAGAGTGTTCCAAAGACTTTGTAGCAGAATGATGTGGCAGCAAGAATAAACAGATCAATTATTGAAAGCGTTAGATGTATGCTAGCTAAAGCCAAGCTGCCTAAATCTTTTTGGGGTGAAGCCATATAGATAGTTGTAAATTTGATCAACCTATCTCCATCAGTTTGATTGGAAGGCGATATTCTAAAGAGAGTTTAAACAGGGAAATATGTCTTTTTTAAACATTTGAGATTCTTTGGTTGTAGGACATTCACTCATATTCCTAAAGATAAGAGATCAAAACTTGATGGAACATCAAAGCAGTGCATTTTCTTGGGATATATACATGAAGAATTTGGATATATATTATGGGATCCTGTAGAGAAGAAGTTAGTCAGAAGTAGAGATGTTATCTTCTTTGAAGATCAAACCATTGAAAATTTGGGGAAAAGTAAAAAGCCAAAACCTTCAATTGAAATCCTTACTGACTTAGATCTGGTCCCTCCACGACCAGTTAATGCTCATAAAAGGGGAGTTGAGATAGAGCCGGATGATGTGATTAATGATATTCCTACTCTTAAGCTAGAGTCACCACTAGCTCCATCACCTTTTAGCGAGTTGAGGAGGTCCACAGAGATAGGAGACCTTTCACTAGGTATAATCCAAATGAGTTTGTTATGTTGACAGTTAGTGGAAAACTAGAGTCTTTTGATGAGGCTTTTGATCATGAGAAGAGAGATGAGTGGTTAGTCGCTGTGCATGATAAGATCAAATCCTTGTATAAAAACCACGCTTATGATCTAGTGAAGTTGCCAAATGGCAATAGGACACCCAAGAACAAGTGGGTGTATAGACTAAAGATGTATGAAAATATCTCACAGCTGAGATAGAAGGACAGATTGGTTGTGAAAATTTTCAGTCAAAGGGTGCAGACTTTGAAGAGATATTTTCCCTTGTCGTAAAGATTCAAGTTGTTCTTGGTATAGAAGCTAGATTGAACCTAGAGATTGAACAACTTGATGTAAAGACAACCCTTCTACATGGTGACTTGGAAGAAAAAAATTATATGGAGCAGCCATAGGGATTTAAAGAGAAAGGCAAAGAGAACCTTGTATGTTGTCTCAACAAGAGTTTGTATGGGTTGAAACAAGCTCCAAGGAAGTGGTACAAGAAGTTTGACTCCTTTATGGCAGACCAGGGGAATCAAAGGACTACAATAGATCATTGTGAATTTGTAAAGAAATTTTTTTTATGTTGATTTCATCATTCTCTTGCTTTATGTTAATGATATGTTGATTGTTAGTCATGATACTGAGAAGATTAATAGGTTGAAAAAGGAGTTGAGCAAATCCTTTGCAATGAGGGATTTATGTTCGGCAAGACAAATTCTTGGGATGAATGAAAAAGATAAAGAAGACATGAAGAAAATTCCTATCATATCGAATGTACACCTAATTACGGAAAGTATGTTTACTTTAAGCAACCCTTGGCTGTGCTTTCTCGTGTTGACTCAAAATATTCTCTTTCCGTCATCGTTACTCTCAATCATATTGTTCTTTACCGCAATCAATCAATTATTAGAATTTAGAACATGGTTATTCTGACGATGTTTTGTGATTTTAAGTACACAAGGAGCATGGCATCAATTGTTGCTATGTTTCACAGTATCAAGCTCAATTCATTAATAATTTAGCATGGTTTGTGTTTAGGCATGACAAATATAATCTCAGTCGATTCGAATTTTGAATCCCTCGTGATATTAACAAAACAATGTACGAATGAGAACTCAAAGCTACCTTAAGTGTCATCTGTTATTGTTTTTATCACTTGGTGCTCTCGCCTCCTTGTCATTCTCGTCTCTCCTATTACTCTCGTTTTCAACCATCATTTTGCTTTCATATACTATGTCCCTTAAATTATATAACTAGAGTGTTTATAAATACCTCTCATTTTAAACATTAATACATACATTGAAATATGAATTCCTTCATCTGTTTCTCTTATATTTTAATATGATATCAGAGCCCTTTCTGTTAAAGGGGTTGAAATATGTCTTATGTGCGTAATTTTTTTAAATAGAAAGTATGGTAATTCGTTAGTTGTTTGACATCTTTAACTCCTTCCATTTATCACCATGACCATGGCGGTGAAAACTATGTCTCTAAACTTCTCACAAAGCACCCACATGCCTTGTCCATCCAAATCCACCCATTATGTAGAAATCTACAATTTTGGTAGTCACTACAACAAAACAGACCTTTGGTAGAAAATGTCACTAAAAGTAAGATATTCGTCACAGAAAGTTAAAGTTTTTGCGATGTTTTACATTCTTGTCACTAAGTAAATATATTTTGCAATGATTTTTGCTAATCGTCGCAAAAGGATTAACTTTTAGTGACCACTTGCTAATTTCATCGCCAGTTCTAGAGCCTTTTGCAATGATTCACATTAACTGTTGCTAAAAGTCTACTTTTGGCAAAGAAATTGCAAATCATAGCCAAAAGTTAAGGTTAAAGATTTTATATCATATGAATTTCTTAGAGGAATTTTGATGAATTTTTGTGTGATAGTATTCTTAAAAATAATAATGTTAAAGGGATAATTTTTTTCTGATAAGTGTGCTTAATAATCCTAAGGTTAATTATAATTGACATTTATATGAATTTTCATTTTTTTCATTTTCCTTCTTTATAAATTTGTTTAAATAGATAATGCATTTAAACTCTATAAATTTGTTTAAATATATAAACTTATACACAAATGATTCTTTAGTGATGCCTATTGTATGTAGTATTACACCTCTGTTCATACAAAAATTTCATGAAAATAGAATGGAGCATCTAAAAATTGTAAAATGTTTAAAGTTTTAAACATATTTTTGAAAAATACATGCATGGTAGGTAATTTAAATTTTGAAAAGTAAATATTTTTGGACATAAAAAGATAAACATACCTAAAATTTAAAGGTTAATAAGATCAAAATATCGTAAATTTAAGTTTATTACTATTATTAATCATTAATATTTATTGATAATAAAATAATAAGACATCTAAATATTAAAATATGGTAAGCAATATAATATAATGATATATGGTATACAACTTAACAATTCTTACAGACAAAATAATAAATAAAGTTTCATGCCTAATATTCCATTGAAAAGAAAAAAAATAATTATTTCTTTGGATTCCATATGACATTAGTGTCATATAGAGTCAGTAGAAAAGGTAAAGGGGTTTTCAATGTCTAGATTCCCAATAAGGCTCCTTGTACGTTCTAAGCCATCAATTGAAATAGCTAAAGATCTTCTGGCAAGGTTTGGTGAATTGACATCCTTTTCCAACAACTTCTTTGCTTTATCCAAATTTGTAGAAGATACAGTAAACGATTTCCCATACGAAGTATGGATGACAATACTAAATGAACTGCACATACTATGCATCCCACCTAATGAGCAAACAGTATAAAGCAATCAAAGCTAAATCAAATGGTATAAGGAACCCAAATTCGAACACATGGATACCCAATTGATAAACTCCATCATCGTCATTGTAACATCCCATCACCGATGGGAAGGGTAAAATAGTAATTTGGAACGGGCTAGGAGTGTTTTAAAAATTGTTTG
>JAOSBN010046354.1:0-14951 GCA_027563595.1 Erythroxylum suave
AGAAATGGTTAAGAAATAATTTCAGGTTAATTGGATTAAATTGAAGTTGATGGAAGACTAGTCGACTAAGGATGACAAAAGTTGACTATTATGTTGTTGATGATTTTCAAATTAGATGAAATTTAAATAAAGTTGATTTATGAAGATCAAGATTGCAATAATGAATATTAGAATCAAACAACGTGGAAGTCATGAGAAGATCTTGCTGGAAGAATTCAAATATGTATCTCAACAATCAAAGATTGGAGATTTTATGAGATTTGTATGTTGGAGAACTGGACAAGTCGACTATCTTGCTGCAAGTCGACTATCATCAATCAGACCTGTTAGTTGGATAAATGGACTAGTCGACTATCATCATATTAGTTGACTATTCGAAGAGCGGAGCTGAAAGTTTCATGAAAAACGTTTGTTCTAGTCGACTAAAACTTGAAAGACAAGTTGACTATAATGTACTAGTCCACTATTACACACCGACTAATCAACTATCAGTTGCAGCTGAACAAAAATTGACTTTGTCAATTGATTTCAAACGGAAGAAAATCTTTATACAACGGCTAGAAGCATTCTACAATAGCTAGGAGCATTCTACAATAGCTAGGAGAGTTCTGCAATGTTCATAAACATCTTGAAGCCTGCAAATAAATTACTTCACTTTAGAGGATTACTGACACAAGTAAAAAGAGACGCATACTTGCTATCGTTCAAAATTATCCTCACATTGTTCTAAATTTGCTACTTATCATATCTTGATTATGTTCAACTGTATTGAGCTTTACTACTTCATTTCTATCATTGTTATTATTATGAACTGAGTGATTGGAGAAGAATTGCTTGGAAGGTAGGATTTGCGCTAGAAAACAAATCAACTGTAAGGTATAGCTTGAGTTGGAAGTCAAGTTGATTGGAAGAGTTCACATTGAACTAAAAAGTGTGTAGTAAAGAGTTTTGACAAAATCCCAAGTGGGAGCTTAGGTAGAAGACGTAGGTCTTAGAACTGAACCTCTATAAATATTGTGTTCCTCTCTTCTCTACTCCTTTATATTTCGATTTGTTTTTATTTGTTTTGTGTGTTCTAATTCTTTATTTTGTAGCACTTTGCGAAAAAGTTAAAAGATCTATTCAACCCCCCTTCTAGATCGTTTTCACTCTTCATTTTCTTTTAGACTCTTGGTATTCTTCCTATCTTTTCATTAATCTTACAATCCTTCATTTTTTTATGCATTAATCATTCAAAAACACAAGGATTTAGGTAATATTTTCTCTCCTCTCTCTAAAATATGAACTCACCTCTCTCTCTCATTTTTGCAAGTTTTCTTCCGATAATGGCATGAAAGAAGATGATGGCTTGGAAACCAACTGATGAACTCCGCCTTTAAGTTTCTGGTGAAGGTGAGCTTCATTTAGCAGCAGCTTATCGTGCTTCATTCTTGATTTATTCAGAAGAAGAAGGTACAAGCTTCTGAGACCTTAGGGCTAGATAAATAGTCACTCCTAGCTATTTTGATTTTGAATTGTTAGACACAATAAGAGTGAGATAGAAAATTGAGCAACGACTTATAAATATAAGATGGAATAGGTTCATTCAGTGTGACATACCTATTTACCCTATGACGACTATAGAGCTTTTCATGATTGTCCGATGTAATTCTAAAAAGGATGTTTTTTAGTTTAGGTTATTCAGCAATGTTTATAAATTGGATTATACTATTATGTGTGCTCTTTTTGATTTGTCAAACACTAAAATTTTAGATGATCATGATGACTTTAATGTTAATAATTATTGGAAAACTCTAATGGGTGAGGACCATTTTGACTATAGAAATGCACCCAACTCTTTAACTCGTAGTGTTGAGCATTTACTTTTGCACAAATTTATGTGTTTAACTATGTTTAATAAATTTGAAAGTAACAAATGCTCAGCTAAAGAACTTTTCTTTATTTGGTTCATGGATTAAAAAATAAAAATAAATACTCCTTTTAGGATTTTTCGATCATTAATGAGTGTTGTAAATAAAAAGAGTTCATATTTTGGCATGTCTCATGTTGTTAGTGCTTTAGCATTGTTTAATAACTTTGATGTGGATGATATGTGTACAACTCTCCATGATATGTTTGACATATCCTATTTAAGGAGCTCTGAGATTGTGGAGTTCCATTCTATGGAACTCCAAAATCCTAAGGCACGTACTACAGTGAGGAACAAGAGGACCCAAGATACAGCCACTTCTCGACCCTCCACATCCTGAGTAGTCCCAGAGCTAGAAGAAGAAGCAGTAGAGGAGGAACCAAGTGCACCAATAGAGGTTGATAGATTTCAAAAAATCCTAGACCAAATGGCCTCCAATTAGTAGCAAATGACATCCCAAATTAATGAGCTCCACACCCAAATGTGGCAAGTCCAAAAGGAGTAGCGTAGCTTGAAGAAGAAGTTCCTCAAATTCTATCAGAGGAGCAATTTTGAAGCTCTATCGCCAACACAAGTCGCCACCATCATCTCCATAAACCATTTCTTACCTTAAACTTTTCAATTATGTTATTTTTTTAGTTTAATATCTTTTGTTTTTGTTATGTCTTTTGTTTGGTTTGATTTTTTTTGTTTGGTTTTATGTCATTTTTATTTAGTTTGATGTCATTTTTTTGTTTGGTTTAATATCATTTATTTGTTTCAATTTCTTTCGTTTAATTTGATGTTATTTTCCTTTATTTGGTCATTGACTTATCACATTGAGGACAATGTGATCTTTAAGTGTGGGGAGGTGACATTGATTTTCTCAATTGCATTTTGTGCATTTTGTTAAATAGAATGCATGTTTAGGCATATCATGTGCTTTGTGTCAGCAATGGAACCACACTTGAATCATTCTGATGGATATTGTCATGAGATTATGCCATGCTAGTTGGAATTAGATTGAATGCATGCTTGAACTTGGATTAGGCTACTTAAGTAGAAAGTGAACCATATAGAGTGATGGAAAGTAGTTAGTTACAAAAGTTTATTCACAAATTGACATTTGAGCAATAAGGTAGTGTAGAGATGCATAATGAGTTTTTATTTGAGCCAATGTGAGGATTGAGCCATATGACTCCATCTATAGTCATTCTATTTCTTTGTTGAGTAATACTTCGTTAGGAAATTACCTTTAAAATTTTCTTTGAATCGGTTAGAGTCTATTGGATGCATGCTTAATAGAGATGGTTAAGGCCCTCTTTGTATTAACCTTTAGTTTAAATGACCCACCTTTGATTATCTCTTACCACCCCTATTAAGCCTTAACCTTTTGTTTCTTGAAAATACCTAAAAATTTTGAAACTCGAAACCCCATAACTTACCCATTCATAAGCTTGGTAAAGTATTAAGTAATACATTAGTTGAGATTGTTGTGAAATTTTTGTTACCGAGATGATTTGAGGATACGTCCGCCTTATCACATTGTATATAATGCTATTGTGATTTATAGTTCTTCCATATATTAAGAAAAAGAAAGAAATAATAAAAAAGAAATAAAAGAAAAGAAAAAGGAAGAACAATTGAGTAGAAGTAATGAGTATTATTTACATGTGTGTATCTCGTTGTATTTTTATTATCCCTTTTCATTCATTTTTTATTTTACGAATGCTTGTGTTTAACTTTTTTTCCCTCTTTACCCACCTAAACCCTTACCACATTAGAACCCTAAATAAGTCCTTTTGATCTATTTATGCATGCAATCCTTTTGATCTATTTATGTATGCAATCATTATAGAGGAGAATTAGTCTATTAGTAAGCTTATGGTATTGTAGTTTCCTATAGGAAGTTTGAGCGAAACACTAACCATCAAACACTTGAGAGAAATGAGCTAAAATCATGAGGAAGATTCATTTTGCATCTATACTTATCTTTGAGTGATGGTGCTAATTGTTAAGTTTGCTTATGTACACCAATGAAAAAGTAGTCATGATATGTGTATTAGCTTGATATTTAAGTTAGCTAAAATTTGATGGATTGTATGCTTTAATCTTTGTGAAAATAAAGTGATAGAATTGAGTGATTGTATTTATTTTACTTAAGGATAAACAAATATTTAAGTATGGGGATGTTAATAGTTGTGTTTTAGTCTATGTTTTTTTAAGTAATTGGCATGTATTTCTTGCATAATAGTTTATGATTGTTGCATTTTAGGATTCATTTTATATGTTTTCGTTTAGCTTGATCTTCATTATTGTTCTTTTGTGTTTGATGTTAAATTAGGGTAAGAATTGATTATTTTTACGTAGGAACGAAGATGGAGCAACTTGGAGAGTGAGCTAGAGATCAAAGAGGAGAAGAGAGGAGGATACAATCTATTGCCAGTTCCCAAGATTGTGGGAAATATAATCCGAGAGATTATGCGAGACTCATTTAAACGTAAGGTTTCTAGACTATAATATATATAATCAGGAAGAAAATCCTTTGTAGAAAAGAGCCTCCTTGAGCAAAGAACACAAGTTTTGAGTCTTGAGGAGTGATTGAATTCAAGGATCATCAACAAGATTAGAGAAAATAGCTCATCAACACCAAAATTTCTAGATTTTGGCAAAGAAGAGAAGGAGTTTCATATTCAATTTTCTATCACTTTTATCACTTGTAATCTTCGTAGAATAGATTATTTGACTGTTGGTGATATTATGGAGACCATGATTGGCTAATCTAGTTTTAGGCATTGTTTTTAAACTATTTTGTTAAAACTCCTATTTTATTGAATTGAATGAAAGTGTCTTTGATGATTGTTGATTTTATTTCTATCTTACAATAAATAAAGAGAGTGAGTAAAATAATTTATGTAGGATTGTACATCAATAGTTGGCAACCTATAGACTTACAATCATCACGTTAATTGATTAGTTAGAAGAGAGATCTCGTCTAGGTCAATTGATCACCTATAGGATAGTTTAATAACTAGTTAAATTGGTGAAGTGATTGAGCAGGTTGAGAGATCATCCAATTGATTTTACTTAATTTGATTAGGGATAATTAATTACACCTTGAGAGAGGGTAGTTAATACATTTGAAAATCTTTGTTGAGATATAATTCGATTAATAAAATAGGAGGGAGATAAAATAGGGAAAAAGTAATCTTTAGTCTTTAAATTCTTGATTCTAGTTTTCTGCATCTTATTTTTGTCTATTGCTTATTATTAGTCTTCCAATTTTAATTTAATTTTCCAGATTAGTTCCATTAAACAATTTCTTTCTTAAACAAAGTTTGATCTAAATTAAATAGTGTCTGGGCTTCAATCCCTATGGGACCAATATCTACTTTTTAACTATAAGTCATGACCTGTATACTTGCGGTTTTTAATATGTGAAGCTTTGCACGCTATTTGTCTTAAAACCGGCCCTATTGCATAGTCACTTACATCATACATGATCTTGAAAGGGAGATGCCAATTAGGAGGTTAAATCACTGGTGGGGACGTCAAGAGCTCCTTAAGTTTGTTAAAGGCCTCCTTTCAATTATTGTTGAACTTTGTATAAAGGTGAGGCTATCTTTGAGAAGTCCTTGATGAACTTGTAGTAAAAACTTGCAAGGACAAGAAAAGAACGAACCTTCCATACATTTTAGGGGTAAGGAAAGGTAGAAATGAGATCAATTTTAGACTTGTGTACTTCTATACTGTTAGCAGATATAATATTCCCCAAAATTATACCTTGAACTACCATAAAATAATATTTTTTCCAATTAATTACAAGGTTAGTTTCAATACACCTTTCTAAGATAAGAGCCAGATTTTATAAGCATTTATCAAAAGAAGAACTATGAATACTAAAGTCATCTACGAATACCTCTATGATTTTCTAAATGGACTCAAAGAAAATACTTACAATATGTATTTAGAAGGGGATAGCTGCATTGCATAATCTGAATGGCATCCTTAGGTAAGAAAATATACTAAATGAGCATTTAAAGATGTCTTTTCTTGATTCTTTGGTGCAATCAGGATCTGAAAATAATATGAAAAGACATCTAGAAAATAGTAATTCTTACATCCAACCAATCTTTTATAGCACTTGGTCAATAAAGGGAAGGGAAAAGTGGTTTTTTATGAGTTATCGCATTCAATTTTATATAATCGATGCATACTAGCAACCCGACTTGTACATGGGTGGGAACCAACTTACCTTCCTGGTTGGCCACTACTGTGATTTTAGATTTCTTTAAAACCACCTGAATCAGACTTACCTACTTACTATTAGAGATTAGGTAAATGACCCTAACATTAAGAAGCATCAACACTTCCTTCTTCACTACTTTCATCATCGAAGGATTCAACCTATGTTGAGCTTACTTGATGGAGTTGGCATCCTCCTCCAATAAAATATGGTGCATGCATATATAAGGGCTTATTCCTTGAATATTTGAAATTGTCCATCTAATGGCCTTCTTATGATCTCTCAACATTTGAACCAATTTTTCTTCTTAATCAGAAGTCAAAACTCCAAAATAATGAATGGTAGGGTTTGATTATCTCCTAAATATGCATACTTCAAGTGGGCGAGCAGTGGTTTCAACTCGGCATCAGGTGCTTGCACATCAAAAGGTAACAACCCCTGGTAAGATTTAGAAAACTGTATAGAAGCTAGTTCCTACGTTGTGGGAGAGGTATCCAATTATTGTAAGGTAGCTAACATCTCAATAAGCTCTTTACCTAACTCAACATCATTGGTGGCTTTTGATTCTCAGTGTTTAATCAAGAATGCTTCTCATTGATCCTTGTAACTTAATATAAACATCTCTTGAGATAAGGGATTAGTCACATGAATAGAGAAAAAAGAATGATCATTTTGAGGATGTTTCATTGCATCAAAAATATTAAAATGAATTACTTCTCCATCAAATTCCAGCATGAGGGTGACCTTATGAACATCTATCCTAGTTTGGGCCATGTTAAGAAACAATCTCGTTAGTAAGATAGGTATTGGATTGTACGAGGTTTCATCATTCATATTATCTACATAAAAATCTATAGGGAACACCAACTTATTTACCTACATTAATTCATCCTCAACTACTCCATTAAGGTAAGCATTAGTATGGTCAACTAATTGTATGAAAAGACTTGTCTCTTCTAAAAGGCTTAAATTAAGAAAGCATAAATTGAATAAGACATAACATTGTTTGAAGCTCCTAAATCTAGCATAGCTCTATTAATCATAATGTTAACAATTTATAGGGAATAGTAAACATACTTACATCCTAGAATTTTGGAGTTATCTTTTTCTTTAAGACCACAAAAACATTCTCACCCATCATCACCTTCTTGTCACCTCTCAGCTTTCTTTTACTAGTGCACAATCCTTAAGGAATTTTGCATACTTGGGTACTTACTTGATTGTATCTAACAGAGGTATGTTCACTTCTATCTTTCAAAAATTCTCTATTATATCCTTATCTTTTTCCTCCTTATTCGATTTTGCTAATCTGCTAGGAAAAGGCAGAGGATTAGTATTAACTATATTAAGGCTTTTGAAGTTTACCTTTGTGCTAGATGAGGGATTTCATTCATTTCCTAATTCCTTCTCGATCTCTTCTTCATTGGCTATCCTCGATGGGGTCCACTTAGGAATCTCAAGCTCCTTTCTACTCCTCAAGGTTACGACACTAATGTTCCTTAGATTTACCTCAGGTTAAGATGGAAACTTTCCTCTGCTTAGTGATTCTAGGTGGTTGATAACTACCACCATCTGAGCCATTTGGCTTTTCCAAGTTCTAGATGCTTGATTTTGTCTCTTACTAGAATTGTTTTATATCCTACTGAAATTGCAAAGTGTTAGTAGTAAAAGACTTAGCTTAGTCTTTTAGAGATGTACTTGAATCAGAAGAGGAGGCTTATGGCCTTGGATGAAATTGTTATGCTCCTTATGGCCTATTCGGGAAGTGATTTTGCTACCTATTTTCCCCGTAATTCAAGTTGGGATGGTCTCTCCAACCTAGGTTATATGTTTGGGAATATAGGTTGTACTGGTTAGGAAAATTCCCTCTTGAAGCATTGATTTATTCCATACTTTCCTCTTGTAAGCACTTACGTCTTTTACACGATGATCATCGTTACAAGTGCCAAATTGTTGAGTATTAGTGGCCATGCATTCAATTAAAATCTTAGCCTCCATGGGAGTCTTCTCACGTAATGCCCCACTGCTTACTATATCTACCAAAATCCTTTCCATAGGTAACAATGCTTCACAACTTCTTAAAGCACTCCTAATACTCGTAAAGAGACTTTCCATTATATTGCTTTGTCTTGCATATCTCTTTTCTTATGTTGGATTTCTTCGATGTTGGAAAATATTCCTCTAAAAATAGCCCCTTTATCTTAATCCACGTGTTCATGCTCCCAACAGGCAAATCAAATTGTCAGTCCTTTGTTGCATTTTGTAATGAGAATAGGAAAGACCTTAACATGATATGCTCGTCTATCAACCCTAGAGGTTTCATACTCATACAAACCACATCAAGTTCTTCAAGATGTCTGTGTGCATCCTCACCTTCAAGTCTATAAAAGTTAGGCAAAAGATGAATTAACCAAGAATTAAGTTCAAAAGTAATATGTTAAGCAAAATTAGGAAAAGCAATGAATAATATTCTTTGGGTTAAGTCTAGTGCAACCAACTCCCTTAATGTTCTTGGATTATCCATTGTCTCTTCAATTTCAAGCTCTTGTTATACTTTTAGAGTTGTCCTCGTTTCCCTTCGCAACCTTCGCAATGTCCTTTTGATCTCCGGATCAAATTGTAAAGGTTCTCTATGAGGAGATCTTGTTATTACCATACACCAACACTAACAAACATGTAAAGATTAAGAAACAACTGAAAAATGATTATAAATAAATATATATGTATATATAAAAAATCAATTGAAATCAAAAGAAAAAACTAAAGCACCACTCTACCAAACAATAACAACAAAATTCTCAATGCGAAAAATAAAACATAACTATGCATATGAAATTTTATAACAGTGGTGAGAAGGAATTGTATCCACGGGAAATGTATATATAGCTTTTGTAATGAAAAGAATCGATGTTTAAGAAATAAAGAGGTTTTGGTTGGAATCAAAAGGCAAAATAATGAAACATTTTAATTAAAATAGTGAGAAAATGATAAAATTGATGACTAAGTTAGAATCCGATTCTCATTTCAATCTCAACCTACATGCAAATAAACATACTTCATTATTTTGTTGTTTTCACATCTCTCTTAGAAACTATTAATCATAGGTTAACAATAAGCTGTGTTAACCTCAGTTTTCTCTTAGGTCTCATTTAATCAAAATAAATTCTTTAACTAAACTAGCTATCGAAAAACCTAAAATAATTTGTCTAGTTTTAATTAGACAGGCGCGTTATGAACTAAAAAATAGATTAAACTTGGAAACAACCACACAAGCTTGGGTCATTTAACCTAGGTTATGTTATCCCTAATGATGCAACACCATTAGTTTACCACAAATGAATCGAGGAGGCAACTATTGCATATTGTATTTAAGATTCTGGTAAGAGCTATATATAAAAACAATCCAATGAAAGCATTCAGATCATTCTTACACAAATACCCCAATCAATAACATAAACAATCACTAAAGAGAGAAAGTCAACAATACATAATGAAGAGATGATCAAATATAATCTTTGACTTTGATTTCACCTTTGAACCAAAAGGAAGGAGATTAGCCCTTCATAGCTATCAAAGAACTGAGTGTTTTGCCTCCCTTCTTATTCTAAAATGATTTCGGTCTTCTTTTATTGCTTACATGTTTATTTATATACAAAAATTAGGCTTATAGGAAGATGCATAGTTGGATGCACGACCATATATCTAACCTTACATCACATTAATTTCTTTTTTTAATTTATACACAACTGTGCAAGTGGATACATGACCATGTATCTTACAAATCAAACTGAATGCTTCATTTTCTTGCATTTTCTTGTCCCATCTTTGCTCTAATCCATCTTGTTCTTATTCTACAAAGACAAATGAATTTGAACATCAAAAGGAATGCTCAAGGAATATGCTTTTAACTCGTTTTAGCTCTTTGTTTCAAATTTGTACCTAAAACCAATTATGAACTAAAATGAGTATCTTAAGCATTTTATAACATTAATCACTAAGTGTTATAGAGTAAATGTATAATCAATTAAGCATACAACAATTCCTAGCTAAATTTCAAAAATGGAACTTAACATTCTAGTAGCCTAATATCAACTATATTTCCTAATTTTGATTTTAGGTTTTAATATACTAGAATGTAAGGTTTTGGTTACTAGAATTTTATGTGAACACACAGAATGAAAGGTAGGAAACTAGGAATCACTCTTAGAAGAAAGCTTCAAACCTTTTATTTGAAAGCTCAAGTTTCTGGAAAAATTTCAGGTTGCTTAATTTCTTATAACCTTATTTTAGTAGGAAAGAGTTCCTAATTTAAATCTTATTATAATATAAATTATAAAAGTCCTATATAACTAGGATAGTGAATCTAAAATAGAATAACATATGCTACTACTCCTTATCTAATAAGGAATCCTAATAGATTCTAAATTTCAACCTACTTTGGTGTCAACTCAATTCCCAATCCTCTTCCCACTAAATTAAAGATTGTGGTTGACTAATCTTTCCTCTTTTATTTCTTTTATAGACATTAATTTCTTTTACATTAATTATCCTCGACTTGTTTAATGTAACATACCACTCTCATAGAGTATATGCCCCGAACGTATCGACGAGTATTCAAGACCATACTCTACAAGGATGTCACGTCAAGATGATCATCTCAACTTATTACAAATTTTAGAGCATCAAACACATCTTAAGCAAACTGATATCCATTTTGGCCCATCCCATTTACCAGCATAGCGAAGTCATAAATGTCATTGCATTTCAGAATTCACACATACATTGTACACAATTGAGAAATACAATTCTTGATGCAAAATAACTGAAGACATTTACAGGTGCAACTGATCCCGACCATCATTGCAATTTTAATTTGTTTTGTGAACTTAGTGAGTAAACCATCATTGATACATTCACTCAAGTCAGATATACAGAGACAAGTCATATCCTAATTCAACAAGTATTGAATATCACATCACATATCATCATACATTATTAAGTAGATCAAGTTTATCATACTTTCATAAGTATAGCAGGTAAGCTAACATTTCATATCACAACACATCCTCATTTACTTTTCAACTATATTTCAAACAATTCAACAATTCGTTTCATTTCAAACATATGATACATATAAGGGTGTATATACAAATGTACATATGACTCTATTCTTTTTTACTTTATTACGATCGAGCTCCTATTTATTATCCCGTATTTGTTGTGGATACTGGGATCTTTTCATTTACTATCCCGTACCTATTGTGGATACTGGGCTGATTGATAACTGAGCCTGTGGCTCTTTATTCACATTTATGAACTTTAAGCTCTTTTTTACACTAGTCACTCCAGTCACAGCTCCTTTATTTGACCATGCATTTCATTGCGATGCATCATTCCATATGCCAAGTTTCATTACCTTTCATTCCTGTGAGATTCTATAACATGTACAAATTCATCATATCTAAGTCCGGAAATTCACATTTAGTTGCTCACACATTTCATATTCCTTCAGGCATTTCACATTCAATTATTCTCACATTTTATATTTATTCTAGCTATTCGCATTCAATTAGAATGCATTTCCAATACAATCCCCAATATTGAACTCTTCAGACCATCAATGTCCGGATTATCACAATCATATCAATAATAGTTCAATATCTAAAGGTTAATGAAAGAAATTCAATCATAATGAGAAAACATCTAGGTTAACTCACAGTACGCTCTAGATAAGCTATTGCCTTGATGATCCAGCAATGTCTGGATGTTGATGATCAACTTGTATATCTATCTTCATGCAATACACATATAATGATAAAAAAACCTCGTATTAATCAACGATAAGCATCTATGTTCACCCTTTTTCTTTTTATTTTTTATGTTTTATTTGAATATTAATTATTTAATTCCTTATTAACATTAATGAATTACCGTCGGGATTTATTATCATTTTTTGCATGGCCCCAAAAATTTAGAGTCAGTATAAATTCTCCCAACTTATGGCCCACCATACAATCTGTGATATAAATAGGTAAATGTTCCTTTCCATTATAGATACCAATAGTGTGGTCGATCATTGTGGGTATAATGGTAGATGTTCGGGACCACGTTACTAGGATTTATTTTTCCACATCATTAAGTTATCAATCATATGATTATTCAATCATTCACATGTACATATCCCTCTCCCTCTCCCTCTCCCTCCCTCTCTCTCTCTCTCTCTCTCTCTCACACACACACACACACACACACACACACACACACACACACACACACACACACACACACACACACACACACACACACTCACACACACACACACACACACACACTCACACACTCACACACACACACACACACACACACACACACACACACACACACACACACACACACACATATGTTTCAATGCTTGCTCAATTGATTTTTTAGGTATGTATTCATATATAAAGATCTTAACTGTACTGATACACTACCAGATCATTCAATACAGTTTATATATTACCATTTTGCAATTAGGCTTGCACCTTAGGTAAGCTTGATTTATTCATCAATCATATACATTCACATAAATATCTAATTCTCACTCACAATTTATTCATGTTCTCCAATGTTCATTCCTTTATATCTAATACAAATTACTCATATCCTTTGAATCATATTTGCATTCATAAGAACATCTTAATTCATTTAACAACTCATAATTTCTAGATTTCAATATATTGATATTAAGACAATCCATTCCTTAAGTCATGACATCAATTAACAACCTACACTTATCAAACACTTAACCAACTAATCCACCATTAACCTAGGTTCATTTCAAGTATCAATCAAGTACAAATGCACCAAAGTAAAGTAACTTATCCTTAGTTAGTTTAACAATTACACAAAACAGAAATTAGCATCACAAAGCATTGCCCATGATCATGAAGGACCTTCTTATGATCGTGGGACGAGTGATTCGAAAGTTCACCATCCATTACCTTCAATTTTTTTCCAGATTTTAACATCTTTATAACAAATTCAAAACAGCTTCATCATAGTCCAGTAATTATACCTTAATTATAACTTCATTCCTCTTCAATTTCATCTCTAATCCTAACTCAAAATCTTTCATTTGGCAGCTCATAAACTATTGTCTTTCATGCATCAAAAACCAAAACAAAAACTATCACTTAAGCATCATTTTTTAGAACTCATTTCATCATCAACACTCATGCAATCCATCCCAATTTAATCATCATAATCTTTCGATTATAACGTGCCACAAAGATTAATACTTACTTACTAGTTTAACTCAAGTTCCACCTCAATTCGTCAAGTTAACTTAGCTCTCCAGACATGCAAGATCATCTCAAATTCAAGGTGGAAGTAGACTAGTTTTAAACAAGGATAAAAGACCATAACAAGAACAACAATGTTCTGGTTCTTTACCTAACTTTATGAAGGGTAAAGGTATGGATTTGGTGTGGCAATTAGTAAGACTTAAACCAAAACACAGTGGTATGAGATAGAAGCAAGTTTCGGTAGAGAGAGTAAAGGAAAGAAGAAGAATGAACTCTGCAGAAACAACCCTGCAGAAGCTTAATTCAACTAGCTCAAGGTGTCTATATGTCTCAATGACATATGTCCCTAAGCTTGTAAGCGACTTATCCCCTCCATAAGCTGCCAAATGTCACCTAGTTACTAGTCTATTTGTCACTTAATCATTGTTGCCATATGTCACTTAATTTGCTATGTCATTTGTCACTCATTTATCTATACCATTTGTCACTTATTTCATAGGTCTAGTCATCCTAATTTTGCACATGTCAACTTGTTTTGCCATTTGACATTTTTCCTAGTCCAAATCTACATATTAATTCATCAATCTCCTAATTGTAACAATTAATTCCAAGTTACTAATTATAACCCATCAATTCTTGTCATTAGTAAACCAAAGTACAAGACATTAGAAAAGCACATTTATATCTCATATCACATTCATTTTAGTTTCATACCATTGGATATGTCAATTGAGTGTAATTTGTCTAACTCACAATTCATGTGTATATGCTCATATTATGCATACATATTATGCATTTGAATGCAATCATAAAATCATGTCATAATTGTGCCAAATTTATTCTATATGACGCCATTCATGTGACTCAATAGTCTAACACTTTAAATTCTTCAACAATTTGAGAGATGGGATACTACAACTTAGATAGAAAGGTTGAATAAGGTACGGAAAATAGACTTACGTGATCTTTTTAGTATTAATGTCATGGAATTTCAAAAAAAATTAACATATTCAAAATGAGTTGCTTGGTAGAGATATATGTTGACCAACCGAAGAGCAGATGTTTGTAATTTGAGAGAATGCGATTTTAATGTATAAGAAATTATGTCGGTTAAGATAATATATCTGTTCTAGATTAATTAGATCATGATAACTAGGATGATATTAGAGGAAACACTTATCTATGCATTTATTTCTAATTGAGTATTTAATTATTTGCCATATTTTTTATTCTCTTGGTATTATTTAGTTTTGGTTTATTTTCTATTTTATTATTTGAAAATTAATCAAAATATTTTCATCATCCATTATTTAGACTAGTTAGTAAAAACATGATTTTTTGGATCCATTTTACCTTTTCATGGGATTGATACTCTACTTCCCATTGTATTACTCATTAACAATAAGCATACTTGTTCTAGGTTGTGCATAATATATTATAGATAGAAAATCTTTTAGAGAAGTAGAAGAATGCACAACACCTATGAATGGTTAGACCTATACCAAAATCAACCATAGCATTGAAAAAT
>JAOSBN010046365.1:0-14950 GCA_027563595.1 Erythroxylum suave
CCATTTTGTTGTGGAGTGCCAGGCATAGTATACATTGCCTCAATACCACATTCTTGTAAGAACCTGGCAAAAGGCCCGGGATTCCTGCCTGTTTCATCATACCTTCCATAGAATTCACCACCTCTATCAGAATGAACACACTTAATCTGAGCATTAAACTTCAATTCCACAGCTGCTTTGAACTCCTTAAAAGAATCTAAAGACTTTGACTTTTCAAGCAAGAAATAAATCCATCCATATCGTGAGAAATCATCAGTGAAATTGATGAAGTACCTATATCCTCCTAAGGCAACAGGAGTAATAGGCCCACAAATATCTGTATGAATCAACTACAAAATCCCATCTCTTCTAGAAACCCTGGCCTTTCTAGTCCCTGCAGTGAGCTTCCCCTTAACACAATCAACACATTTATCAAAATTAGAGAAGTCCAAATTATGGTGAATGTTCTCCTTAATCAGCCTCTCCATTCTTTATCTGGAGAGGTGGCCCAACCTCTTATGCCATAACATGGAAGAACTTTCAATTGCTTTGCCACGCTTGCTTCCAACAACACTACAAATGTCTGATCGACGTTGGAGAACCGAAAAGGAATCAAGATTTAACAGGTACAAACCATTTGATAAAATACCAGAACTGACCGAATTTGAGTCACGAAAAACTTCAACTTTATTGCCACCAAAAACAAGTGTAAAACCACATTTGTCTAAAACAAAAATAGAAATCAAGTTTCTCCTCATGGAAGGTACATAACAACATCATTCAAAAGCAAATCATATCCACTACTTAATTTCAAACTTGCAGTCCCAATGTGTTCCACTCCAACATTAACACCATTGCCAACTACAACAGATAACTCTCCATCACTTGACCTTCTCCTGGTTTTGAGTTCCTGCAGGGAGTTGGTAACATGAATAGTCACACCAGTGTCTAACCACCAAGTAGTAGAGGGAACATCAACAAGATTTGATTCAAAGCAAACTAGAGCCAGGGGGTACCTTTCTTCTTCTTCTCTAGCCAATTTTTGAACTTAAAACTGTCCATTTGTTTATGGCCAAAAACATCACAAAACTTGCACTTGCCCTGAAATTTGGGTTCACCCTAGATGATTCTCTAGCTTCATGGACAGATGCAGGCCTACTCTTTCACCACCTTTCTTCTTGAATTGAACTTTAGTAGTCTTCCCTTTCCAAAAATTTTTCTTCTTCTCAGCATTCTTATGAGAGGTATATTGAACTACATGGCTTTTACCTTTCTTCATAGACTGTTCTTCTTGAGACAGAATAGAAATCAATTCATCCACTAACCATTCTTCTTTCTGAGCATTGTAGGAAGTCCTCAGCATGTCAAACTCATAAGGAAGAGAATCCAATATCTACCACACTAAGAAATCCTCCCCTAAAATGACCTTCATGGACTTGAGCTTGTGGTACCAATTAGTGAGCTTCATTGTGTGTTCATGGACACCAGTAACACCATCATACTTGGTTTTAGTCAGCAAACTAAGATAGCTCGACTTTTCAGTTTTATCAAACTTCTTGAACTTATTCCCTACGTCCACCAGAAATTTCTTAGCATTGGTGGCTTCAGGAATATTGTCCTTGATGGTCTTCTCCATGCTATGCTTCATGGTCATCAAGCATATCTTGTTGGAATGAGCCCACTTGTCATATTTTATCTTCTCTTCAGCAGAGGAATCAGCAGTAGGCACGGTAGGCTCACCCTCACAGAGAGCAGCATCAACACATAAAATCGCCAAGAACAGTTTTACTGATTCCACCCAGTCCTCATAGTTAGTTCCATTCAGCTTAACCAAAGAACCTAAGTGCATAGGCAAAGCTGGAATAGAACATATCAACAATAGGTTTGTTAAGCATAATATTCCCACAGAGAATGTTGAGCTTTCAACCATAACATTATATCCTTAAAGCTAATATCGAGAGGATACTGAAAACCTTAAGGATATAATTAACCATTCATCAAGAATTATATTTAAAAAAAACAAACCGAAGGATAAGTTTATTATTAATATAAATCTCAATGCAATAATAGAAACAACAGTATACAATAGAATGATGCCTTAACACAATACGTCCCGCGAAGGCGAGTTCACAATTATGTAAAACATCCAACAGTCTTTTCCAAAAATATATATACATTTATCACAATCCGTCCCGTGAAGGCGAGCTCTCAACCATACAAAATCTCCAACAAAATTTACCTAAATACACATATATCATAAATTCTTAAAGAAACATTGCACAATATAAGCAACAATAATAATTTTCAAGATCATGTGCAACAAAATAGACATAAAGCATTATAACAAGCAAATCATGTCAATATTGAGAATATATAATATATGTGGGTACTCACAAAAGTTTAAAAAATATAAAATAAAAAAAATCAAGGACTTGCGTTGATTTTTTTTAAGCAATGAAAACAAAAGTTTATGTAAAATCAATATTTTCCAATGCCCAAAAAAATAATTAAAAAAGACCAAAAATTTTATCTCACTAAAACGAGTCAGAAACATAAAAAACAAAAAAAAATTTGAGCTTCCTAGAACAATCACGTGCCCAACGCGCCACATGTCGAGAGTGGGCGTCGCAGCACCTGTACTGTAGCACCATCACTGACCTTCAGCCGGGTCAGTTTCCGGGTCGAACTGACCAGCGGTGCAGCCAACGAGTCGTTGGCTCGTTCTCTCACATACGGGCACCAAATTGAACGATTCTAGTGGCGTTGGAATCATATCGACGAATACTACAAGATTATGGAATTGTTTTGATTAAAAAACTTCCGATAAAATTGGGATGTTAAACGAAACGAAACAATTAGCATAAATGGGTTTTCACGAAATTCTCCCTCAATTTTCAATCAAATTTTACAAACCCTATTGGTTTTGACTCACATTGAAACCCTCTATGAAAGCCCTATGGTTTGAGAACCTAATATTGGACAATTAAACTTTAATTACGAAAAGCTTGATTTCGGGTTCATATGGCTTCAAAACACCATCACTCTAAATAAAATTCAGAATCACTCAAATAACAAATTCGTGAATTTCACAACAACAATTAGAACCAAAATAGCTCTGATACCAATTGATAAATTTAACATAAATTGGAACCTAGTTTTAGTCTAATTATAGCATGTGAAATACAATACTACCTATGAGGGATGAGAAGAAGAATAGAACCTGGACGTGAAGATGCCATCATTACGTTGTTTTTGCCTCTTGACTATTCAAAAGAGTCTTGTCTGCAATTGAAAAAAAAAACCAGAGAAACAAAGGAAGAGTTATTAGAAAACCAGAGAAGCAAAGGAAGAGTTTCACGCACTATTCCCAAGTCAGTTAACACAACACCAAAACTGATTGGTTATCTTTATTCTTAATAGGGCAGAATAAAAAAAACTGACAAATAGGTAGTGGTAGGGACTCTTCCATTTATTAGTTAATGATGAGCCTAGCCCACCTATTATCAACTAGCTCAAATGCATAATCACAATATTTGTCAACTAGGTTCATCTGGACAAATTACTAATTTATGCATGTCCACAAAAATAATTATTCTAACACTAGGTTGATAAGAATCCTCTTAAGCCCGTAAGGGATTCTGCCTCCATCTCTATCCATTGTAAATTAGCACACACTTCATTACAAGTTCCTTCAGATATATCCTGCAATATTTTCAAAAAGCCCCCTAGTGACAAGCAAATTCCAATATCAGGTCTACTTATAGAAAGAACTAGCAAGTTTGTCTATTGATGAAACATCTAAGCTAACCATCTAATGAATAATCCATTAGAAGACTCCATATATATATATATATATATAAGCAAACAACAAAAGTTACTAAGAATCTCAGCAAAAGTTAGAAAATACATACACAACAAGCTTAAATAAATATTTCAGTCAAACTTAAGAAAACAATTTCAGTTGAATTATCTATAACTATAAGGTGTCACCTAGAGCTTCTTAAAAGGAAAGAGCACAATATGTCCACTGAGAATGCTCATCATAAATAGTCAAAAGACTTAACTTTCATGCATATATTTGCAGGATGTAAGTATCAGTTAACTATGTGTTTTGTATAGAAAGATGTATCAAACCTGATTAACGGGTTTCTTGGATGCACAAGTAGAATCTCCATCCTTCACCAACATCATGCATTTGTTCAATTCCATGTACTGATCCTTGCGATGTGAAACTTTCACGCCCTTAGTATTCACATCAGACACCATATCTGCAGGCATACCAGAAAAGAAAGACCTAATGGTTGAAGACTTATAAGCTACTAAATCAGATATATCCTCACTCCTGGTTTCGTTTTGATATTCCTTCGAAATCTTTATAACATCTTGGAAGGCCTCATTGCTTTATGTTAGATATATATTAAATATATCTATTTTATTTTTATTTTGGCATATTTTTAAATTGGCATTTTTTTATTAAGCTTGAATTCAAATACCAGTTGGATAATTTTGTAGATATAATAGAATTCTATCTTGTATTGGAGTTGATTTAGTGAAGGGTTGTTTAAGGGTATTGTGGTATTTTCATCTGCTTATGGAAAGGGTTTCTGCCTTACACCATATGTTGTTGCTGTTCAAGGAGATTAAAAAAATATAATTGCGGCAGACATATGTGTGGTTATATTTTGGTGAACAATATACATAAAAACTAGCAGTATATTTGGTGAGTATGGGTGTGCAGGTGTGTGCAACAAAGTGAGTGCAGTGGGTGTTATATACTTGTCTGTGGTTTAAGGAATAACTGAGAATTACGACAGAAGTTGCGTGAGTGTTGTGGGAGTCACGGCTTGTGCAATGAGTGGAGTTTGTGTGTTTTTCTATTGATTATATCTTATGTGTTGCTTGGAAAAATAGGTGGGATTTACGACAACCTAAGACTAATGGGTATGTGAGTAATATGTGTGTATTGAGAAGTGGGTGTTAGTAACAGTACATATCAACAGATCTTTCATGCGTGTGGAGTACTTTATTACAATGGAGTATATGCTTTTGATAATAGTGACGTGAGTGCAGATGTTGAACATTCAAATAATCTATGGTTGATTTGTTTTACACATATGTGGGTGGTTCTTTAAGAAAAAGGCTGTTGGAATTTTGTTGATTATTTTATTGATATAGTGGTGACTGTGTTTTTGGATCTTACGTGAATTAACATTGCCGTAGTAAAGTGAAGAAAAATTTGGGAAGTTATTGTTGTCTCTTTCTCAAAAGTTTTTATTTATGTTAAATTTTGTTTAATCATTTGAGTAATTTATTTAGTGCTCTTCACTTATAATATTGTTGAGTAAAATCCTCTGTTGAGGTTAACACGAGTTGGTCGTGTTATCGGGAGTGAAAATCTCTCACAGGAAGTGAGGTTGAGAGATAATGTCAAGGGTTGAGTGGTGTCGGCTTAGTAAAGCCTTGGGTAAATCTATTGTACTTCGATGAAAGTGATTAAATTAGGTGAGGGCCCCACAGACGTAGGCAAAGTGTGCTGAACTGCGTTACCAAATTTGTGGTTCTTTTTATTATTTCATTTTTGTGTTTGTATTAGAGACATCCACAGTTAAATTCGAAAGATTGCAAAACTCACTACAAAAAAGCAGCACAATTTGCGACGTTTAAAAAATGTCACAGAATCTTTAAAAAAATCACAGAATACAATTTGCGATCTTTTAAAAAACGTCACGGAATGTGTTGTAGCCAAAAGGTTTCTACGACGTTTCTCGAAAAATATCACGGAAAATACTAACATTCCATGACGTTTTACAAAACGCCACCGAAAGATTGGTCTTTTTGCTATGTTTTCTGGAGACGTCAAGTCAGATTTTGCGTTGTTTTTGAAACGTCACGGAATGTTACAAAGACGTCGCAAATAAAGTTATTTTCTTTTAATTATTTTTTATTTTTCAAAAATAATTTTAATTTAATAAATTTTCAATTTTAATAATTATTTTTAAATAATTTTTTAAAATCTTATTGGTTTAATAACTATTCAGTATTATTTATGAATTTTATTTATTTATTTCTTCAATTTTTAGCATATCATTAATTTTAATAATTATTCATAAATCACAAGAATTTCAAACAATTTATTATTTAATTGCGATTCACAAACAGTCATAGTACACTAATTAATATAAAAAAGTATGTCATAAGTGTACAATATATCAAAATGAGTACATATGTCTAACCTAAACGAATATTATGCGTAGAACATAAAAGTTCCAAGAGCTTTTTTTGTTGTTTGAATTCAATTCTTTGTTGTTCTACTTCGGTAGTTAATAGATCCTACATTTGTTCAACTTTTTTATTCAATTCATCGACTTGAGACTGTAACTCTTGATTAACCTTCTTCAACTCTTCTACTTCATCTCGAAGTCTCTTTTTGACCGAAGTCTTCCTTTGTGGTCGAGCCCTAACCCCCAAGCCAACAACGTAATCTGATCTAGTGCCCAAGAATGTGTCGCACACTTCATCCAATGTCATCGGATGACCTTATTCTATTGAATCTGCCAATTCCTTACACATTAATTCCTGAAAAATTCAGAATTAATTAGATACACAGTCTCATTTAAGAAATATTTGTAAATGAACTATGTACTCACCATTTTTCTCTACAATTGGTAGTTGTCCATTGACATTTACTTTCATTATAATGAGTGTCATACCATAGCTTCATCCGATCACACTCTTCTCCATCTTTGTCACTCTGTTGTATAGAAATATATTACTAGTAATATTTATTATAAATGTTGAAATGTCAATCAAAGCAAAATATAATTAAAAAGATAATAACTCACAATCTCATGCCGTATCGCTACAAAGGCCTTGGAGCCCGAGTTTGGTCAACATTTGACCTAACTCCTAACCACTTTGGCTTTTTCACTTTTTTCCTAATCGTAAACGTAACAAAATCCATTATAACATCTATAAATCACAATTTATAAATATTAAAATATAATCAGTTGTCAATAAAGTTGTAAAATTAAGTTTTGTGATCAAATTAACTAACCTTTGTAGCTGATTGCTCTCATTATTCGCATAAATCTATCCACTCTACCACTGTCACATTATGTGACTTATCATCCTTTCCGTGCTTGGTATAATTCTTTTTTAAATGAAATCTTTGATCTTTATACCTTAAAGAAAGAAACTTCTTCACAGCAACACATACTTCATTGTGTGTCCTCATTCCCTTGATTTCCAACTTTTGCTGCAAAAAATTATAAATTATTGGTCAAAGCTTAAGGCATATGGAAAACACGTACAAATTAGATAGTTTTATAATACTTATGTCTAACTTATCAAATGCAATGTCTAACTCCTCATTAGTTTTTTTTTTCTATTTTGTTTAGGATACCACACCAATATCACTGGATAATTGGGCAAATTGTATAGAGTTGGTCGATCGTCCTTTAGCGGGGGATATCTCTATCTCCAATCTCTTACCTATCGCCTTATTAATCTTTTCCAATTCATGTCCTTTTGTGATACCCCTTGTCTTTTTTGGATCAGTCGTGGATCCTAAAATAGCAAAGGAATATTTTACAATTAGCATATAACATACTCTTAATTGGTTAGATAAACAAAATTATTAAACTTATATATTTCACCAATTTAATGTGAAAGGTCATACCTGCAGTGCTTGTAGAGGTAGCACTAACACTAGGAAGAATAATGTCATTTACTGGTGACTAATCGTAAGAAGTTGGAGGCATCTTTGAGAAGTTGATGAAGAACAAATATTGCATTGCATATTCAAAATTTGTACATACTTATCTCTAGGATGAGCAATAGGTGCAGATGTGACATCTCTTGGCGTTGGAGTAGGCTCATAAGGTGCAGGTGTGTGATCTTCTAGCTATGTAGGAGTAGATGGCTCATCAGTTTCACTTCCAAGAAGTTGACGGTACCGCGACTGCAGTTGTGTCGGAACTACGCTGCTTAGTGCAGCCTTATTCTTCTTCTTAGGTAGATCAGGTCCCATATGAATCACCTGCATGTTTACATGAATTTTATTGTAATTTATAATATTGTAGCATAAGAACCAAGAAGAACATCAAGAAAGGCAACAGAAGTAGAATTTTCATTTAATTCTCAGAATTTCACATGTCAGAATTTTCACATAAAGAGGTCAACACAACATAAAGTTATAGATACTTTGTCGGATGTATACTTCCAAAATGCATTCATTTACTTCTCAAAATTTTCACATTTTTATACTGGTAAAGTTAAAGATGAAGATTATGTTACAATGCTTGCATGAAGTTATATTGGAAGTGATGACACCTCTTCTATGTTCCAATCTATGCATTAAGGAATAGGGAAATAGATGAGTGAAGTTGAGGTTATTGGACCAAAGACATGAACTAGTTAGAAAGTCCTAATCAAATAGAATCTATCTCAGCAAAAATTTTGGAACTTAAAGATGGAAGCCATAGATAGTCAACATTATATCTTGTTTAACCGTAGATTTTCCAGGTTCTTGAATAGTTTACTGGCATACAAGTTATACAAGTTTCTAAGGAAAACCACGTAACAAAACATATGTTTTAACTAAGCTGAATATCATAAATACCAATTCACAAGTTCAAGATATGTATATAAGTATATAAGAGTCCTAAGAGCAATATTTTCATGGGCCTAAGCTACGTTCAACTAAAACAGTGGACACAATAAATTTGGAGAAAAGTTTTAGTAAAGGAGTATATAAAGATAAAACCACATTAAACAAAAAGGACAGTCTTACTTCTACTGAAAAGTATTGATGAGGAAGCTTTTTCAAATAAAAGATCAAATGTGTAGAAGAAGAATCACAATCAATTTCAATAAAAATCGTAAAAGTGATAACTTCTAAATATTTTGGCAGAAAAAGATTATTAGTTTTACATTTATAAACACCAAAGTAACAACATAAAAAGAAAACAAAATATAAGATTCCATAAAAAATAAATTGCAACCCCATATCCTTATGAGTTCTCTGTAAACTAGTGATGGACTCTAAACTTTACTTTTACACACACTACAGAAATAATATACTCAAATTGATGACAGAAATAAGAAAGTATAATAAAATAATTACACTTACTAAGCTAATAAACCGCTAAAGTTGGATATCATCCAGACTTGTGTAGATTAAGGAAATGTAAACCCAAATCCAAGGATGTTAATGATGTATAGAGGACTCTCAAACAACTGGTTTTGAATGTCCTAAAAGGTGAACAAACTTTGAATCTTTACTAATATACAAATATGGGAATTATTATGCAACTTGAGTCATTTCTACCTGTAATGACCCGAAATAATGAACCACAAAAAATCAATTGTTTCAGAAATTTGGTTAAAAATTCTATTTTTTTGGTAGTTTTATTGCATAATTGAAGTCTCTAATACTTGCAGTTCTTTTTATAGACACAAAACTTGTTGCTTTGAGTCAAGAATATATATGGAATGACAAAGAATATGATGGGGGGAAGGGGGGTTCAATTTAATGTCTCATAAGCATTGTACAGGGTTGAAATGAAATGGATTGATGGATATTGGTTGGGTGAGAGCGCATGTGAGAGAGGTAAATAAAACTAAACAAAGTAAAGAAGACAAGTGGGTATGGTAGGCGGTTAGAACATAGCATAAAATCGACTTTATACCAAAGACAATAAAATAAAAATGGGTGTATTCATCATATGCATTTGTAACCAATGAAACAGAACATCTTCAGTTTAAAACTCAATTCAAAAAGTAGCTAATTACATAAAGAAAGTTCAAACTTTAATATCCAAACAAGCAAGGAAGCAGAGACAACGAAGATAACTAGGGTTTTTCTTGTTCAATAAAGTAAATTTGGGTAATGTTAATTTGGGTGGTGGATCGTAGGTAGTCGAGTTTAGCTTATGGGTAATCGAGTTTGGGTTAACAAATGTATGGAGGCTCAATTTGTCATCAGAACGCTTTTTCCTAGAAATAAAGGAAAAGGAACTTCATTTGAATAACATAAAACAAAACGCACTACCATGGCATTCAACAAAGGAACGCTACTTTCTTTTTTAATTTGATAAGATTTCGTTTTCTATTCTATCATTAGGTAAAAGAGTTTGTCCCATTTGTTACAGTCTCCTTTCTTTATAATATTTTCCCATTAGCTAGCTTTTGGTTCATTCAAATGAGTTCTCTGCACCCAAATACTAAGAATTATTGTCTTCATGCACCCAGATACTAAGAATCATTCAACTATGTTCTATAGAATGCAATAAGAAAGTAACAGACTCAAATTGATGATTGAAATCAAGCTACATTCTAGTTGAACTAAATGGATTACTAAAAAAGAAGCACAAAATTCTTAAAGCTAGTTTAGTAAGGCTAGTACCATCCCCAACTACAACAATCCATACCATGTTTAATCTATAATCTCATCATTACTGGAACAGAGAAAGATAACACAGATTTTTTATGTTTAAGAAAAAGTATAATATGTTACGTAAAATCAAAACCTGACTATGGTTTACTGCTCTAGATAACACAGATTTTTTATGTTCAAGACAAAGTATAATATGTTACATAAAATCAAAACCTAATTATGGTTTACTGCTCTCTAATACCTTCTGTTCATCTTAAAAGAACTGTAAAGACTCCAACTTTTGGAGAAAAAATCTAACCATAAAAATATGACCATGTAAGAACTTCTGTCTTGGAAAAAAGAAACAGGAAAGCAAATACTAAAGCGTAAAATAGGAAAGAAAAGTCGTACCTGTTGATGTTCTAGAAGTGGGAAGACATTACCAAAGATTGTTACCCTTGCATTTGATAATCCACTCCAGTCAGGTATTTATCGAATCCTGGCATCAATGTTGATGTATGAAGCAAAACAAACCAAAAAAATTGAAGTATGAAAAAGAGACATCTAATCTTTACAACAAGTGAGCATTTAGGGTCTCTTAACAAATTTCTTGAGTGGATGGACAATGGGGAAAATGAAGATATAGGATCTGCATATGAGGTCAATAATATAATTAAGCAAGTGATAAGCTGAAATATAAGAACAATGGATTTCAACATGAACATGAAGAATCATAGGCAACAGATCTACTCCAGCATATTACCAACCACACAAAAGCAGGAGAAGTAAAATGTAACAGCATCACTAACCACCACATGGCTTGTGTCTAAAGAAGAAGAAACCACAAATGGGACAATAGAGAAGTTAGAAACTCAAACTTCTAGTTAAATTAACAGAAATAATGAGTTAGATTTGTTTAATGTTGTTGGGAAGAAAGATTTAATAGTGACACTTGCCCAATTTCTGCAATCCTCATGGATAGATTTTTCTTCAATAATGAGAAATTGATTGATGAAATTTAATGTTTTTCTTAATAATTTTGACTTATATGAGATGTGTGTTACATAAGTATATACTAGTGCTTGTCACTTAATCAAGTTGTTTTTTTCTATTTTTAACAGGGTAAACTCTAATTCTAACAAAAAACAACATTTAGAGAGTCAAATCTAATGTTGAAATAAAGGGTTGAATAAAATTTGCATACAATAATGAAGAGAAAACAACAAAGGTTCAATTGCATATTAAGAATTTATTCATCATCGTTATCGGTGGACTCTTCCAAAACAATATCACATTCATTATCACCACTGCTTGTCTCTAAGCCCTCCAAATCGTCATTCAAACTTTGCTCGGAATTCAATAAAACATTATTTATTACATCAAATGCAATATCATTTTGATCTAAAAACTTTAAAGAACATTCCTCGACTTCAACTAGAACTTCATCAACCTCCTCAACATCATTTAAACCTTCTTCATTAACATGCAAAGGGATATCATATGCACATCTAACGTCACATTCTAGCACAATCTGCCAATTTGGACCGAATAACAAATCTTCCACATAAAAGACTTGCTTCGCTTGGTTTGTCAAAATAAAGGGGTCATCCTTGAACCAAAACTTAGTTACATTTATGCTTTTTACAATGCTGTTGACCCTCATATTTGAATTTCCAAGATCATACCATTTCCACTTGAAAAGCATGACATTTTTACCCCTAACTTATTCAAGCTTAGTAATATCTGTTAGCAACCCATAAAATGTAATATTATCTTCCCCATAATTTCCTAACACTGCAACACCGCTATTTTGTGTAATCCTACGTAGATCACAGGCTTCAATGCGAAATCGCATGCCATTTGTATTGCATATAGTATACTTCTGCACCAAACTATGAGGTCTACATGCTAATGCATACAAAGACTCAAAGATACTTCCTTCAGGGAGCTAGTTAATAGCATCATCTATAACAATAAATCAACATTAGTTAATAATATATAATTGTTAGTGTAGACCACGTACAAACCTTCTTCTCACCTGATGCTTTAACCGTGAAGAAAATTGTTCTCTATGTCTCCTGTCAACGTATAATGGACTTCGTTACCTCAACTCATCCATGTGCTCACTATGGATGAAAAAAAATTCAATCAAGATTATATGAAATATCTTTACTTATTACATATCTTAATTTCACAATAGGTTAGAAAAACTTACTCAATAAAGGGCCTAATCTCATGACAATTCATAAGCATATACCAATATGCAATCTCTAGCTCATCTGTATGAAGAGCAATTATTTTGCTTGCACCAATCGGCCTACATCATTGGAAGAACATTGATATGTCACTACCATCAGCCATATCATTGATGCACTCTGGCAAGTTGAAGTTAGTTTCAATTCCTTTTAGATACATTGAACAAAATTCATGCACTCTTTAACATCAAACGTTTCAGCAATTGACCCTTTTGGACATGCTTTATTTCTAACAACTCTCTTTAGTGTACTTAGGAATCTTAACAAATGATTAACCATAATTAGATAAGATACTATTTAGTTAACTTTTAAGAGTGTTAGGATAAATTTAAATAATACCTCTCGATTGGATACATCCATCTATATGCAACTAGTCCACTAAGTAAGTCTTCATTTGGTAAATAAATAGCCAAATGTACCATGACATCAAAGAATACCGATGGGTATATCATTTCAAGTTTGCATAAGTTAAAGTTATCTCATCATACATCTTCTGTATGTCATCCTTATTAAAACTTTGTCTACAAATTAGATGAAAGAAGTCCCCTAACTCCATTAAAACACCTGTCACATCTTTATTCAAGATGGCATGCATGCCTAATGGAAGAATGCTTTGTAACAGTATATGAAAATCATAAGACTTAAGTATCGTAATCTTCCTTTCATCAACATTAACACATCTAGATATATTATATGCATAACCATCTGGAAACTTCACCTACTTTACAAACTCACAAAACTTCTTCTTTTCATCAGAAGACATTGTATAGCATGCTGGAGGTTTTGCCATAATAGTTCCATCAACTGCTCTTTTCAAGTGTAATTCATTTTGAATGTTCATATCTTCCAAATCAAGCCGAGCCTTGATTGTATCTTTGGTTTTACGTTCAACATTCATCAAAGTACCAAGGATATTGTCACAAATATTCTTTTCTATATGCATGACATCAATGTTATGCCTCAATCTTAACTTGTGTCAATATGGTAGATCAAAAAGAATGCTTTTTTTATTCCAATTCAACTCTCCTTCTAATCTTGTTCTCCTCTTATTGCTATGGTGCTTTCCATAACATATATTGTACACATGATATAATTATTCCCCCACATCATCTCCATCTGGTAAGTTAGGTATAGGCCGATGATCACTTTTGTGATCAAACTTCTTGCTTTTTCTCCATAGATGATCGCAAGGAAGAAAACGTCGATGGCCTAAGTAACCAATCTTACTTCCTAACTTATAAGAAGGAGTGTGCTTGTTACAAACAGGGCATGCCTTATAGCCCTTAGTGCTCTACCCAGAAATATTACCATAGGCTAGAAAGTCGTTGATAGGCCACATTAAAGCTGCATGTATTTGAAAATTTTCTCCTTTTGAAGCATAAAAAACATCAAAACCATCTTCCGATAACTCATTTAACAGATCTACTAGTGGCCTCATATAGATGTCAATATCTCTACCAACTGCTTTCGGACCTGGAATAACCAACGATAGCATAAAAAATAACTCATTCATACACTTCTAAGGGGTAAATTGTATGCTAAGAGAACAATAGGCCACATGCTATTTGAAAGAGACAAATTGCCATGTGGATTGAATCCATCTGTTGCTAAGCCTAGTCTAACATTACGCTGTTCTCTAGCAAAATCAGGATATAGCTCATCAAACCTCTTCTAAGCTTCTCCATCAAAAGATGAACCATGGTATTACTGTCCCGTTTAGGCTTATCATTATGCCATGTCATTTGTTTAGCAGTCTTATTGACATGAAAAATTATTGTAATCTGGACATTAATGGAAAGTACCACAATATTTTATGAGGTATCTTCTTACATCTGCCATTATTAATTCTCCGTCTTGATGTTCCATACTGAGGACAACTTTCCAAGTCCTCATACTCTTTCCAAAATAGGGAATAATCATACTTACATGCATATATCGACACATAACCCAAACCTAGGCTCCGTAGAAATTGATTTGCTTCATAATAGGACTTTGAAAAAGATTTACAATGTTGGACCCCGTTTCCGAAGCCCAACATCAGACATGAAAGCGCGGTGCTCATTGTGTGAGGTTAAATAATTAATTTAAAAGAAGAAAGAAAACTCCCTCAAAAAAAAACAATGGGCGTCGCCGTGGTGAGCCCTCGCGGCGTGCCACGCCGCGGCAAGAAATGGAGCCCTCACCGCGGCGAGCGAAAGGGTCCTCGCCGTGGCGAGCGAAGCAGCTCTCGCCGAGGTGAGCCCTTCATGCGGCCTTGCCGCGATGAGCATCCCACCTCGTCGCGGCGACCGCCTCCTTCGGCCCACCGTGAATAAAACCTGAAGATTTCTCTCATTTTATT